>NQII01009362.1:30286-52393 GCA_002778355.1 Clitarchus hookeri | reverse complement strand
CACGGTACACTCGTGAAATGGTCGTACGCGAACATCCAAATGTTATCGCTACCTCGGAAATGCTATGTCCCATCTGTCGTGCGCCGACTATAACACCACGTTCAAACTCACTTAAATCTTGATAACCTGCCATTNGATCTAGCTGCCGACCACATCGCGTTACTCTGATTGGTCCCATACCTCTGTTATTTGCATACGCACGCCTATACCAGTTTTTTTTGGCTCTTCAGTGTACATCAGCTGTCACAAGCGTTTCATACTTGCGTTAAAATAAAAATACCTTATTTTGTATTAAATTTAACTTCTGCTTATATTTTATTTAGAAATTATAATATTTTACATAAATAAAACAGGGATAAAACCGGTGTGTCGGAAATACCTAATAATTAGGGGCAGTGATATTTTGCCAAAAAAATTTCGAGACAACATACAGTCCAAGGCACTGTAGGGTCATCCAGCTTCTTTGATTGGCTAAATAATGTTCTGTCCCGTGTTAAGCGTTTGTGCACGAATCACGAAGGTTCAGTGTCGGAGTTACTTAATCCTGAGTGGCTTGGTCAAAGGTGGACACGGCACCAGCAGCCAATGGAGGTATGACAACAGCTGAGGTGTGTATCTAGTATTGAATTTTAGTGTGTGCTCCGACTTTTACGTGAAAAGTCATTGTCCCTACTAATAAGAAATAGTTCTTGTGAAAAATATTCTTACACGTAGTGCGCGCGAATGTGATGCGTTGGCGCTCTGGTGTAATTTTCTTTGCTTTGTTTGTATGGGGTAGAGGAATATCCTGGAAGCAGAACTTTAGCAGGACTTCAGAAATGTTGGAAGAAACCGTGAACTGATTATACACCTGATGAACTCTCTGTGGACGAGTGAACAATTTACAATAGAAACCAACAAAACCCACAGAAATTGCAGTTATATCTGTTGTGTGGAATTATCATAATAACGTATTTTTTGTTGGTTTCTGTGATTTTTCATAGGTGACCCAATAGCTTTTATTGGATTCCAGTGGTTTCTGTTGTATACCAATTTAGTGGACAGAGAATATTTCGGTGGTTTCTGTTGGCTTCTGTTGGTTTCTGTTGTCAGAAAACACTGGAATCATTGGTTTTAACTGTTTTCTATTGGGGTACAATTTAGCTGTTTTCTATTGGCGAACGCAAGAGGCAACGACCAATGAAATGTTCAGGTCTTCACAGACACGTGTGTGTATGTGTGTGTATATATATATATATTTCGCATCTAGCTTGTTGCAAACTATAATTTCGCTACGGGATTTCTCCGAGCGTTCAAAGTGTAAAACCTTTCACGCACGACGGTCTATATGTTGGACGTCGCACATAGCGATCAACAAGGCAGGTGCCTCACTAGTGGGAGACATCATTCATTGGTTTAGAGAGCTGTATGTATTCCTCCGCCACGTAAACAGAAACTGGTAATAATACCAATCACGAAAACGGTTTCATTGATTCTGACAACGGTTTATTCTACTCAGGTGAGGAAGTTCAATACTTTTAGTTGACAGGGTGCACTGATGTCGCATGTATACTGGATTTTTCGATTTGCATATAAGTAAAAATGATAATTGCAATTTGGAAATATAACAAAATATGTCCATATAGTTTGTTTATATATTCTTTCCTAAAACTGGGCTTAGCAAAACTTTGGCTTACACAATTATTTCATTTTAAAGACACCTGAATCAAAAAATGTATAGTGAAAATGGTTAAAAAAATATTATTTTTATGGCTTTCCTGCACAGTTTTCTAAAGGGAAAGGAGAAAAGTACAAAGTTTTTTTTGATGACAGCTCGCACTCAAATTCGAAACGTTTTCCCATTGAATTAAGCTCGCTTATAAACACTCAATGCCAAAAACATTTGTGTTCATACCGTTCGCTCTTGTAAACACCATCCATTGGAGAGCGTGAAAAATAGATACGAAGTAAAGTATTTACTTACAAATTTGGCTGAGGAAAATATGTATCACAGTTCCAGCCAAACACGAACTTTAACACAAGTAAATATAATTTATCAATATACCGCCATCATGAAAATGACCTCTTTGGAACAGCAGCGCACCTTACGGCGGAATTTTTCCCTGTGTCAAACTCTTCCGTAAGAAATCTCGTTTTGTTCTTAACCTGAAAAGAATTAACCTTAGTTCTGACCAATGGCAGTGCGTTGTACGGATGACAGCAGATTTCCGGCCAGGCGCTGATTGGCAAATGGCGAACGTCTTGCAGGCCTGTAATGACGCCACTTTGCTGGCGTGTGCGGTTTCAATACGTGGTGCAAGTCGCTGTTTCACCCCGCCTGTAGTGTCGCTGAATTAGTTTGCAGCATCCATTATAAGTAGGGGCTGTGATATTTCGCGAAAATATTTCGAGAAAAGATACAGTCCAAAGCACTGTAGGGTCGTCCAGGTTCTTTGATTGGCTAAAAAAAGTTCTGGCCCGTGTTAACCGTTTGCGCACGAATCACGAAGGTTCAGTGTCGGAGTTACTTTGTCCTGAGTGGCTTGGTCAAAGACGGACACTGCACCAGCAACCGATGGAGGTATAACAACAACTGAGGTGTATACATATTATGGAAGTCTACTGTGTGCTCCGATTTTTACGCGAAAAGTCACTGGCCCTAATTATAAGCTATTCATGGTAGAGTGAGCACTTATAAAAGACTTCTCATTAGGAATAATAGTCGGTAAATATATTTTATTTCAGACATCGACTTCCGCATGCAGTATAATCTACACACTGTTTATTGCTAACATTGCATTATTTATTTTAAAAGGTGGATGCATGATAAAGGATGGCTGAAATAAAAAGGTAACTACGGCCTCAAAAGTGCTCACCTTACCGTTAACAGCCTATATCATATTTACCCTGAGTCATTGTCCACCAGAGTAACTGGTAAATGGGGCCGCGGTGTTGTAGTGGTCAGACAACTCGCCTCCCACCTAGGCGAACCAGGTTCGATTCCCGGTGGGGTCACACCCGGATTTTCGAACGTAGGAATCGTGCCGGAAGATGCGGCTGGTCGGCGGGTTTTCTCGGGGATCTCCCATTTTCCCCGCCCTTGCATTCCGGCGCTGCTTCACATTCACCTCGCTTCGCCCTCATCGGCTCTCAAGACCTCGGTGTTACGAGCCGCTGAAATATCTCCACTCCACTCCGCCACTGGTTAACAAAAATCAATTGTTTGGTCAAAACGTGGTTCAGCTTGTACACAATACATATGGCATTTTAAGTGAAATATAAAATGTAGATCAAAAACTTTTCTCAAATTTACATGTCAAATTCACCGTTCACTTATATTTAAAAATGTATATAAAAAGTGTAATTCTTGCCTGGCAGAAAAAAAATTTTACTAATATTCAAAACCAGTAATAAGTAAAAATAATTAAAAAATATTCCGTGATTTTATACAGTTAACAAACAATGCTGGCACTTCTGTCTATGTGTTTACACTTTACATCTTTAAGCATCTTATGTATTCTATTAGATTTAAGTTGTCTCATTTAAGTAAGAAATATAGTTTTTATTATTTTAGTTATCAAAAAACACTAATTGAAGCTTTCAAATGTAATTATGCAGAAATTGCAGGATTAATTATTTAGTCGATGAAAAATACAGCACCTCATTGTTTAAAAGTCGAATGTTTGTAAAAAATACAAAGTAGTGATTTTATTATATAATAACCTCAAATTTTCCATAGCGGAAAAATTGATAAATACAATGTAGTATCTCCTCCCATTCACTTAAGAAAAGAAAAGTTTAGTATAATTGATTTATTGGCAAAAATAAATAAATCTGAGTGGTTATAGCAAAAAGGAAGGTTACCAGCACTGTATAATTATCTGCTTTACTTATATTACATAAAATTTATTTACGCCTGTAAATGTGCCTCTGAAATGCCTGTCATTCTAAGAACGACTGCGTCCAACTATTTGGTCCAGTGGTCAAGGTGTCCGGCCTCTGGACTGAAGGTCGCGGGTTCGATTCCCAGCTGGACCAGGGATTTTTCCCGAGTGGAGAACCCGGCCACAGGACTGGATGCTGTTACGTTCCTTCACTGTCTGAAGTTGTTAGGTTATATTTGCTAGCATATATTTGTACATGCATACAGTTTTAATGATTGGTTACATGTGGTAAATTTGGTTAGTTGGCTACATTTCGTTTCGTTATATCACCCCGAGGGTAAGGGTGATGTGTAAAAATGAGATGGAATTGAGCACATTGTATAGAAATAATGACAGTGAGAGTTTAAGGTGCAGGGAGCATCTAAGATGTATGTAGATTAGAGAAATAATTAAATACGGTAACGTCAGCCGAACGGTGAAGGTGTGGGGAAAAAATGGTAGTTGCCATATTTTAGTAAACAAAAGTTACGTTGGGAAGAGGATTTCAGTATGATTTTTTATTTCATTATCGGAAAGAGATTTAATATAGCACCGAAAAGTCTAAAATTTCTGAATGTGAGAGTTCAAGTTTCTGTGCTTCTAATTAACTTTGCCAACAAAATCAAATGCCATGTGATCTATATCATATACACAGCATGTTCATTAAGTATCATGGATATTTAATGATGGGTACTCGGGTACTGGTATCATGAATATCTTTTAAAATATATATTGGTGTATTTGCCGAAACATTTTTATTCGTCCAAGAGAAACTAATTAATATTAATATTATTTTCTCTCGAACGAATAAAAATGTTATGACAAAAACATAAATTCCTATTTTTAAAATATATTCAGGATACCAGTACCCGAGTACCGATTGTTAAATATCCTTGATACTTAATTAATATGCTGTCCGTATTATAAAGATCACATGATAAGTGCTTTAGTTGGCAAATGTAATTAGGCGTATATAAACTTGGTCTCCCATATTCCAAAATTTTCAAATTTTGGGTTTTATATTTTGAAAAATTATTATTTTACTAAAAATATTTGCATTTATATTGCCCTTACATAAATATCTTTCAGATAATGGAATAAACAGTATTGTGAAATATGGTCTAAAGGAAATAGTAGATAAGTACACAGAACCGAAATGGCCAGGCGGTTTACTGATACGCGTATATCAATTCTCTGGTTGGCTACGCAGAGCTGTGAGAACGGATCTTGTGTATGATTGGCTACTGCGCTGCGTGAGATTTCCCTGCTGGATGGCAAGTAGACTGCAACAAGTTGAATGGCGAACATAGCTCCGACATTTCGCCGGCTAGTTACCTCGTTTTGGTGGTGTGTGAGGTGTTGGAATTCGCGGGATAAGAAGATGTTTCACCGCCGCATTCTTAAATGCTCTGTGCTAAGGAGATTTTTAGATATTCTCCAAAACAAGAAAACTGAAGCTCCAAACCTCAACCCATTCAGACTCATTGTACACAATCCTGTACATCACGCAAGTGTAAGTAATTTTTGGTCTGTACTGCACTCTGCAAAGATCAACGACCAATGATATTACCTGTGGGTGAACATGATTCGCAAACCGTCTTACTGGTCTAGCTCATAAATGGTTCATATGACTGTAGCCAAACATACAGCCTACAGCTAATTAGATGTGGCATCGAAACAAGTGTAGCGTCAACTTAAGTACAGCACACATCATAAAATTTTTGTTTGCAACTCCTGAAGTCGTAAATTAAAGTGGGTCTGAAAGCGTTGAGTTGAGTTGAGCGATGTGGGCGTTTGTTAACAGAGAGTTCTTGAAACCCGATGATGGTGAAATGAGGTGAGAATGGAGCGGAGCCGGAATGCAAGGGCGGAGAAACGGGAGATCCACGAAAAAAAACCCGCCGAGTAGCGGCATCGTCCGGCACGATTCCGACTTGCAAAAATCCGAGAGTGACCCGGCCGGGGATAGAACCAGCTTCACCTAGGTGGGAGGCGAGCAGTCTAACCGCTTAACCACCGCCGTCGCCTGTCTGAAATGTTAAGTAATACCAGGCAGGTAAATGTAATAGTTTAACTAGTTCTGGAAAAAAATTGTAGGGAGTGAATATTTGGCAGGCAAAACTTTGCAACAACAACACAAGGCATCAAGAAATGTAGGGTATTAGCAAAGAAGGTCGCTTGAAAGGATAGAAGACCCGTAAGTATAAGTCTGGTGGGGACTCCATGGTTGAGCAAAATCTCTTGATGCAAGTGACAGGGCAGCTTGTACGAAGGTGACAGCTTTGCCGTGTTCTTCTTGTCGTTTCTTTAAGTCACGTCACACGTGAGCGACCAGTGGTCGTATTTCTGCAGCAGATAAAGAAAGTTTCCCCTCTGTTGGAACACGTGACGAGTGTTGCAACTTTGTCGACGAAAAATCGCGTTTACCTACTGGTTCCGTGTCCGGTTTTTAATTTAAAAAACGAACCTTCGAGATAAGAAAATGTCTCCTCTTAATTGCATGCATCCTTACTTATGTACTGACTGCTATATCTGTTGTCACGTTGGTGACGTTCAATTGACATAGTTCTGTGACTTACCCACAGATTTAAAGTGCAGTGTTCAGACCATGACTGCAGACCTGCGAAACTCATGTTATTATTCGACACCAATCTGGACTCCATAGTCATGTAGAACCAGTGTCGCTTTTTCATTGGCTGCTGCTTACTAGGCGTGAAGACAGGCAGCTTCTGGATGGACTGCGCATGACTGGAGCACGCCATTATGAAGTGTTTATTCATTGACGCAGATATCTCCATGAAGGATCTTATCAAGTATGGGCCAAGGGCAAACGAAGTTTAAAAGTAAATGTGCGCGAAGTATAACTTGTCTCCAAATAATATAATTAATTTTGCAAATCCCTATTCAAAATATCTGAAACTCTTTTAATTTTTGCTCTGTACACTTTACAAATATAAAGTCGTGTAACAGTGATACACTGAAGAGCAAAAAAAACTGGTACACCTGCCTAATATCGTGTAGGACTCCACCCCCGAGCACGCAGAAGTGCCGCAAGACGACGTGGCATGGACTCGACTAATGTCTGAAGGTATGCAGGAGGCAATTCACACCATGAATCCTGCAGGGCAGTCCACAAATCCAATCTGCGCCAATTTCAGAAAGGGTTGCATGTCTGTCACGTTTAATGATTCTCGTCAGTCGTCGTTTGTCCCGTTCTTTCACGATCTTTTTCCGGCCGCAGCAATGTCGAAGATGTGATGTTTTACCGGATTCCCGATATTCACGGTACGCTCGTGAAATGGTCGTGTACGAAAAAAATATCCAAATGTTATCGCTTCCTCGGAGATGCTATGTCCCCATCTCTCGTGCGCCGACTATAACACCACGTTCAAACTCACTTTAATCTTGATAACCTGCCATTGTAGCATTAGTGACTGATATAGCTGCTTACCGCATCGCGTTACTCTGATTGGTTCCATACCTCTGTTATTTGCATACGCGGCCCTACACCAGTTTTTTTGGCTCTTCGGTGTATATGCTGTTCACGGTTAATCGAGCACTTTAGAAATCAACCTTTGGAAGATGTAATTATGCTCCTACCTGCATACATCTTAACGGGCACACCGATTGGCATGCGTCCAGCAAAGTTGGTAACGCTGTAGGGAGAGTAGTTCCATGTTTTAACGTTTAATTAAAATTTTGAAGTATACATTTTTGATCACCTAAGTTATTTCTTTTGCTTTCTGATTTTGCAATCCACGTCCATGTAAGAATTAGCTAAATGGTAAGATATTAACGTTCCAAATATTTTCACAGTTCCACTTGACCGACGCATGAATAACGTGCCAACGGCAACGTTAATTTTACATATGGCGTAATAATACGTAACGTGGATACAAGCAGATCTTAAGCATGGCTTTCAAAAGTGCTTAGTAAGCCATAAACTGTATATAATGATTTTTTTTTTTTTTTTTTTTTTTTTTTTTTGTAAAATCATGGGTACTGAAGATTAGATACATGGTTATTGCTCATTTTTACACACGGCTGAAGTGTACTGAGTGGCCAATACGAGCAACTGAACGAGGCTTAAAAATGTGCTCATTTAATCGTAAACCAATTAAAGGCGTGACTGTTTCGTGTTAAGAAAATGTTGAGCAGTGACTCAGCGGTCATGAAATTCACTCCGTGCTTTCACGTTCTCGAGGAAATCATGACATCAATAGCACTGAGAGTGGAATACAAAACGCTATACAGAAATATAGTTTCCACTTAATCACATCCTTACCTAACGTGAATATAAAACAAGACAAATTTTATTATCTCGGTTATTTATGTACGTCTGTCATTACCTTTTAACATCCCGTTGTGATCACAATCATCATCACTGTTCTTATTTACTCCTTTATAATGTATCCGTTTCCATACGAGGGTACTGTGTTTGTTTGCAGTATTTTTTTATTGCAGTCGGATGATAAAATTATTCACCGTATAAGTACAGTT
Source organism: Clitarchus hookeri (assembly GCA_002778355.1). Classification (NCBI taxonomy): domain Eukaryota; kingdom Metazoa; phylum Arthropoda; class Insecta; order Phasmatodea; family Phasmatidae; genus Clitarchus; species Clitarchus hookeri. The sequence continues at coordinate 43,991 of NQII01009362.1, read as the reverse complement.
ATTCCATTTTATTTAAAGTCCCGTAAAGAAGTTCAGAGTAAATATTAAATTACTTATTTACGAATACGTCATTTTGTTTGCAAAAATATATTTTTAAAAAAATATATACTTAAACATTTTTTTCATAATACCCGAGCCATATTTATAACCACAAGACCTTCGGTTTACGGTGCTAGTGCAGTATCAACTGCATTGTTATTCGCGTGGAGAAATTGAACTTATAACGAGACAAATTCGGAAAGAACAACGTCTTTACGGACAGTTTGGCGTCCTTGGTTCGAATACTTATGTAAGTAAAGAATGCAATAACAATTTTAAAAAAACTTTTCGGGCACAAACACCAAACACACAAGATGAATGATCACTGAACACAAATACTCCGCTAGGTAAGATAAGCACACTGACAAGATAATACTGACAACTTACACATTTGAATGGTGCTCTTTTTGCTCTCTCTACGCTCGGAGTAGCATGCACTTCATGACAGAAGGGAGTCAGCTTCATACTTCACTGCAGCAAACCAGGTTTGTTGGTCATGCGTGTTCCCATTTACCATCGTCCTGTTGGTCTACACCACGCCGGATAAGCTTCCTGTATTCTACAACGATCTTCATTAGCTGGCTGCCAGCAAATAGAATAGCTAGTTGATTATCTACCAATCGTTCGTCCTTTAACACGAAACAGGCTATAAATGTAATCTCGTAAATTTTGGTAAACATACAAAACAAGTGTTTTATCCAATGAAATGTATTGTTAGTATGCAGTAGTGTTTTTACAAGAGCCTGATGTGCTCTGGCGAAACGATGGAACTATATCCGTGCACCTTTTGCGTTAAAAGGCGCACAATTTGTAGCGCTAACTTGGCACGGGCAACACCCGGGTTTAATGCATAATAATAATAATAATAATATAAAAGCAGGACAGATAAAGAAGGAACTTGCGTAAATTATACAGGTTATCTTCAATTAAATTTCCGTTAAATAACTTTATAAAGGCTATGGAAAGATCTAGCAGTGCGTGAATTCCTAAAACATAAAATTAAGAAGAGGATATTATCTGCAAAATGTATTAAGATCGAATTTATGTTAAAATTATGTTTAAAATTAACAAAAACATCCCATGCAGCAATTGTTAATAAGATGTATAATTGTCGAGTAAGAATGTGTTGAATGTTTTCCAAATAATATCGTAAAGTAACCACAAAATCAGTACATATGCAAAATTATTCCTTTAAAATGTGTAAATTTTTATTACGTTGAATTCTATGAAGTAAAAACATATTAAGTAATTAAATCTTGTCTAATTTTATTTTGGGAATTCGCCTACTGCGAGAATTTTTCCATAGCCCTTGAAAAAGGTTTTTTAATGGAAATTTAACTGAAAATATCCTGTACAAGTTACGCATTTGTCCCGCTTTTATAATTTTGTTATTTGCCATTTTCCTGAATAATGAGTCATTTGGAAAATATCGGACGTGTTTCAATCGTGGACACAGCTGCACAAGTACTCACAAATACAAAAGTGTTCGAACAAGTTAAAGAACGCAGAATTTGACCGAAATGTCGTTAGGTCAAACATACGTCAGTCACTTATGTCCTCTACCTCACATATTTCCCCTTATAACTAAGTTCCGATTCTCAGGCAAACAAGCGCTTGGTACAAAAGAATGCCGAACAATGCACTGACCCACCAGTTACAAGAAACTTGCAAACCTGTGAACCAAAGGTGCTTCCGCAGTTCTTGAATTTTCGCTCAATATTCGAATGATTGGCGAGGTAATGAGTCAATCGCGGGAAATAAAAAAGTTTAAGATTTTAAATCGACATAGAAAACGATTTTCAGCAAAAATTGTGGCTGTCGCGAATGAAACTCTGTACCCCGCCCCTTAAAATATGCCCGTGTTACAGAGAACACAGAGAAAACAGAGATGTGGGCGTATCCTTTCTCTGATTGGCTGAGCGAGGTTCTGGGAAGAGGAGTTGTGTCTTATTGGCTGCTGCATGCTGCGAAAGGTTCCCAATTGGCTGGACCGCCGGCTGGCGAGGAGGTTACCCAGCCCTAGATCGGCGAACGGCGTTCCAACATTTCTCTAGCCAGTGACGCCATCTTGCTGACGTGTATGACTGAGTAAGCGAAGATATTTGGGCGGCTCTTAACACCGAGGCCTTGAGAGCCGATGAGGGAGGAGCGATGTGAGTATGAAGAGCAGTGCCGGAATGAAAGGGCGGGGGAAACGGGAGATCCCCAAGAAAACCCGCTGACCAGCGTCTTTTCCCGGCACGATTCCCACGCGTGAAAATCCGAGAGCGACCCCGCCGGGAATCGAACCCGGTCTGCCTTGGTGGGAGGCGAGTAGTCTAACCACTACAACACAGCGGCCCCCTCGTGCCGCTGAATTTCTTTGGTATAATCGGATGTTTTGCATCTGTATACATAAGCACTATGTGCGTGAGTCATCTTTTCTTTGTACGCTGCATACAAAATTTCCCAACGTGATTCTTTTTGACTCATGGTGATGCAAATGACAGCCGCCGTGTTTAGCGACAACCGAGGTAAACTATCGCTAACGTGCTCATAACATGGATGCATGGCTTTTTACTCTAGTCACACATGAGAATAACTGTCACTCTTAATCATCACGTACGCAGATAAGGCCCAGAATGCCACAGAAACCAGGGCTGTCCACACGTTGACAGATCCTTCGTCTTCGGAGAACTTGCGATCTGAGACAAGTTTCTACAGCCGAGTTTGTATTAAATAATCCAAACTTAGCATACTACTAAGACGAAAAAAACATCTACATTATACGTAATTTCGCAGAAATGTATTGAAGATGACATAAAAGTAAATAATTTCCATTAAATTGTGAAAATTCTTATTATATTACATAAGACTTAATAGGTAAGTGGTTAAATACACATTTTATTTTATGTAAATTAACATGTCTCGACTAGGTATATTAATACTACAAGAAGATATTTTACAGTTATATTGCTTTGTGCAAATTCACAAATTTACTCTGTCTAATTTGGACTTACGGCAGCGTAACAGAAGAACGAGTACATGATGAGTGATTTCTCACAAACTATTGATGACATAAAGTAAAAAATTAAGCATAACAAATGCTTATATATTCTGATATTATTCAGTACTTTACACTACGAGAAGTAATTTTACTACCACAGTGCTTTTTTATAAATGCAAACTTTGTGTGGTATACTTTACAGTTAACGGTGGCATTACTTGAAAACTAATAGTATTTTACGGTATTTTTACACATTTTTCTTGAGAATGGCATAAAAAATATAAATTAATTGCTGTTGGAAAAAATAAAATTAAATACATTTTCTTATTTTGCCAAAATTTTTCTTAATTTTTAAATATATATTTTTTTTTGTAAAAGCAGGTAGTCATTATCGTCAATGCGTTAAAATAACAATAAACCATTGCCATCCTCCTGCACATGTCCACATAAATTTTATCTAAAACAAAATTTTGCAATCGATTGTTTACACCACCGAATTTATGTCTTTCAGAGAAGCAGATGGGACTGTATAAGAAGATAAGCTCACATTAATATGTATAAATAAATTTAGTTTATTTACTTATTATACACATTATATCTTTCTAATTATATTGTACAATCGATCTCTACATTTCTCAGATGTTTGCAGAACATGGATAGTAGCCAACAGTCTTATCTGATATAACCTCGATCCTTCAGTTCATCGATGATTGAACATATCTCAACAATGCTTCAGTGATCCCTGCGGTATGGCAGGTCAATCAAATGTCTGAGTATATCAAGAAGTTCATTCGGGTCTTCGTGAAATATATAACTAGCGTTCTTGATGCCTTGACGCCAGAANAGAAGTTCATTCGGGTCTTCGTGAAATATATAACTAGCGTTCTTGATGCCTTGACGCCAGAAGAATAAACGTAGGTACTAACTATCATATGCACTATTATTTATGAAAATCGAAACACCCAGAAAAAATAACCCGAATGAATCCAAACTCGTAAGATGTGTAGAACAGTGCACCAGCAATACGTGATTACGCAAATGCGTTTCCATACTGTCCACAGTGGAAGAATTTGTGCATGTAAAAAAATAGGTCCCCTTTTTTTTTTCAAGTTGTCATGATTATTTGCTNTGTCCACAGTGGAAGAATTTGTGCATGTAAAAAAATAGGTCCCCTTTTTTTTTTCAAGTTGTCATGATTATTTGCTGTTGTTGGATGCTGTGAAAGACGGCGCTTATCCCAGACCCGCAACTGCTTACCAAATGCTAGCTCTATTCGTGCAATAGAGGAAAGTTTGATCATTTCCAGCACATAATGTCGCATTTTTCCGCTTACCCGCTTAGGTATCCAATGTCCCAGTAGCAGAATTCGATGGTAGAGCGACCAGGAATGACGTTCACATAAACTTTTGCGAGGCGAAATGCATACATATGTAGACGACCCGGCGACGGTGGGGTGATGCTCGTGATGCTATGAAACTCAAAAAAGCGCTGCCGTGATAAAACACCGTACGTGCATTCGGGAGGACCCAGATTCTATTCTCGGCTCAGACATCCCGATTTGAGTTATTTCCATGGTTTCTCGAAATATCTCCATGGATACGCTTGGATGGTTTCTTTGCGTAGGGCCATGTTCGATTCCTTCCTCTGATACTGATTGTGTATACTGACGGTTCCGTCTTTAATGACTCCGCTGACAAGAAGACATTAAGCCCTACCTTGTGCTTAAATGAATAAAAAGGATCAGACATCATTCAACCCCACTCTCGCAGACTTCCATCAAGCTTCGAAACGATTAAATTTTCTCCTTGGACACATTTTTCCTAAATTTTAAATAGCTTTACAGCCGATCGCGTGCGCTCACACACACACTCTTACATGCACAACCTATAACCATCAAATCAGATGGACATGAAATTTAATAGACTTAACATGGCTTTACACTCGATAGATTAGGCTGAATCTCTCCACATCAATTCGCTACAGCCCCATCCACACTTCTTTTTACTCTTATTGTTGCTCAAGATCACACCTTCTAGGTTCTGCCACTCTCTCTCTCTCTCTCTCTCTCTCTCTCTCTCTCTCTCTGCTGTACTACTGATTTGCTAAAAACTACGCTCACGTAGGTTTCGTAGTTTTAACATAAAGTGGTGTTGATTCACTACAACTTTGTTGATACTACACCAACACTCTCCGTGTAATTTTGCACTGGATGTTGATATTTAACGTCAAACATTTTGTTAAAACTACAAACGCAAGTACTTTGTAATTTTAACGTAAAATGGTGTTGTTTCACTACAAATGTATTAATACTACACCAACAGTGCCTGTGTAATTTTGCACTGCATGATGGTATTTAACCACAGAAACAATATTGCAAGTACATTGTTGATGGCTTTGTAATTTTGTCCTACGCTACGTGTATGTATTCATACTCAGTGTGCAATGCAGAACTGCCTCCTGAGTGTGACGCTACGCCACTGTGGAAGACAGGGTGGCGTATAGGGTCTTAGTTAATTCCTCCAAGCACAGACTATAATGTGCCTTGAAGGTTGAGGGTATTGCAATAATGTAGTCTTTTGCTGTTTCATTTTGAAGGACGAATATATTGTCTGAGGTTTGAACAAAAACTACATACATCAACACTTCCGAGGTGTGGTTCTTTAATTTTGGCTACTCGTATTAACTGGGTCGACTTCGTAGTGGAGGGGGGCTTCTCTGGACGGCGTACTGTATACTTAACTCGGCTGGTATGATGTCCGCTGTGGTTGAGCTCCGTCGAAGTGGGCGGCCTTTGGCAAAGGCCCGCTGGGTGTCGTCGTCTCCCCTGGACTGCTCTACTGACGTACTGAGGTACCGAGGAGACTCCCGGCCTCTCGACTGACTGACTGCCTATCCGCGCGGTACTCTATAACGGCCTGATTCCTCGAACTAACGTCTCTGGGCGGTAATAATTTACTAACCCCATTTCTCTCGTAAAGGGGTTTTTATGCTTGCCAGCCTCCTCCCTTAAGTGTCGGTACGTGTCTCTATTATCGGAGGAGGGGGTGAGGTGGAAGAAAGCAGAACAATGCCTTTCAAAACACGTGCCCTGGTTCCTGAAGGTTGGGGGAAGGTGGCACTTTGCTCCTAGCTTGCTCTGTCAGCTATTTCTGGGTGCGTTTCCACATTGTCCTGTGGTTAACTAAGGGGGGAGGGGGAGGTGGTGATCTTTCAAAGCTTGTCAGCTTATTCCTTCGCGGTGCGTGTTTTCTGAATTTAGGCGNAGCAGGACACGTGTAACTGCGATCCGCCACCTGCCTCGTGACACATGTCAACTGGGGAGGCGCTCGCAAAGGGGGTTAGCGAGCTTCTATTCCAAAAGGCGTCACACGTCAAGTGTTTGTGTAATTTTACACTGTTTGGTGTATTTTAACCTCGTCCTTTATACTAATCNTTCCAAAAGGCGTCACACGTCAAGTGTTTGTGTAATTTTACACTGTTTGGTGTATTTTAACCTCGTCCTTTATACTAATCTCACCCGCCCAAATATTTGTGTAAAAGTACACTACATTGGTGGAAACAGTGCTGCCACGTACAGTACGTGTAAAAAACACAATTATACTGACAGTAACACTTTGGTAAGTTATTGTGATTTAATTTAGAAGGGGAAGATATACTAATAACCACATGAGCTTGCAGGTGCATAAAACCTCAATATAATTTATAGAGAAATGTAATGTACAGAGTCAATAAATTCATCAACAGAGTAATGAGCATTTGCAATTATGTGAAACAATAGAGGTGAAATATTGGCTTACGCCGGTAACTCCAGTTTAAAATGTTAGCAATATGGTGCCACCATCCAGCAAAATGTTGGAACGCCATTCAACAATCAGTAGAGACCTGAAGAATTCGCGGATTCCTTTTGGGACAAGCTCGAATTCAAAACACATGTGTTGATATAACTTTAGCCATTGGTCCACACGGTGTGGTGACGCTTCCTGGAGAACGCTGGCCCAGTGTCGCCTTCCACTGTGACAGCAGACAACCAATGCACGGTTGAAACAGGCATGCGTGTATATAGACTGTGGAGACCAGCCTGCAGGTCTCGAATTTTTCAGGTCTCTGCCAATCAGCGACTGATAACCTGTAGTCGCCAGCCGGCAGCTCTACCAATGGAGAATTTTTCGCAGTGCGCAGTAGCCAATCAGAAACAATGCCCGTTCCGAGATACTTGCGTTTGCCAGTTGGAGAATGGGTGTGCCAACTTTAAAGGAACACATCACAGCTAGGGTTGTGTAAATACACCGAAACGAGAAAGAAAAAGTGATAAATTTAATTTATGTTTCGGTGAGAAATTTTGTTGCCGAAAGTTGTAACGAAACGAAAATATTAGATTTCAATTAATATTCTGGTGTTTCGTGAAAGTTCATTTAGTGTACCAGCAGGAAATAATTTTCTGTAGATCATCTTGTTTGTTTTTATTATTTAGTTACTAAAATAACGACGTAAAATGGAAATTTCAAAATGCGCAAGAACTCAATTGGTAAATACTCCATATCCGGTATTTTTTGGTTTGGTGTTGCAACAAATTGGTTATAATTGTATTGTATTGTAAAGGGCTTATTAACGTCCCCCAGTGTTGAGCCGGAAGTCTTATCAGGGGACGGCTTACAAGTTAACTTTTAACTTAAATTACACCTATGCCTTTACCTGGGATTCTAACCCAGAACCTCGCGCACGCCAGCCTGGCGCGCACCAACTGACTGCTCCGCGGGAGGTCGGCAAATTGGTTTTAATGAATAACGTGTTGAAATTGTATGAAATCTGTTACTCTTTCGTTAAGACTGGGCTCTTAACGAAGTAATTTTTCATTTTCTTTTCAGTTTCACAACACTTAATTAAATTTGTTCGTTTTTTGTTTCGTGAGAAAAAATGTCACATTCGCACCAACCCTAGCCACGACGCAGTTTCGCTTCTGTGCACTTGTCTGTTCGCTGATTGGCGAACGACGTTTTGCCATGTTGCTGGCCAGTGACCCCAATTTGATGGAGTGTGCGAATAAAATTAATTGTAAAAAGTGGTTCTTTCTTTCCTGTATTCATGAACACACTGCGGTTCGGTCACGGATTAAGTTGGAGCTCAAGTGTTGCATCCATTGAACATAGACTATTCACTGTTTCTTCACGCTTTTCGAATCAAACATTTGAAATAACACCCCTTCTATTACGTGCTTGGTTTTTTTTTTCTCCTAAATATCTTATGTATAGGGGGCAGTGATACTTCGCGAAAATATTTCGAGACAAAGCACGGTCCAAAGCACTGTAGGGTCGTCTAGCTTCTTTGNTTTTTTTTTTCTCCTAAATATCTTATGTATAGGGGGCAGTGATACTTCGCGAAAATATTTCGAGACAAAGCACGGTCACGGACACGGCACCAGCAGCCAATGGAGAGTNCGGCACCAGCAGCCAATGGAGGTATAAAAACAGCTGAGGTGTGTATATAGTATTGAAGTCTACTGTGTGCTCCGATTTTTACGCGAAAAGTCACTGGCACTAGTTATATTCTTGTACATTATTTTGGTTAAGTTTTAACTTTTACTTGTGATTTATCTATAAAATAGGTGCGTTGGTTACGCCTAGTAAGAAATAGTTATTACACAAAGTGTTATTACACTGAGTGCGTACAAATGCGGTGCGTTGGCCCTCTGGTGTATTTTTCTAAGCTCTGCTAGAATTAAGCGGAGGAATACCCTAGAAGTATAACATAAACAGGGCTTCAGAAAGGTTGGAAGTAATTGGAAATGGAGTATATTTTGGTTTTCACTGTACTTCCGTCAAGTTTTCTTCTTGCACCTTGCCAACACACTGTACTGCGTGCTCTATGGTATTGCCATTAGACATTCATAAATTAGAACTACACAAATTTTTGGGGAAGTGATTACCCGAAAGGAAGACTCCAAAATACTTTCCCTTTCATCTGATATTGTTTTCATTAATTGACATAGTTATATTTCATACGCAACATTCCCACGATTGTCATCACTGTGATTGACATGTTTGAACCGCATATAAATAACGTAACTTTTGGCATTACATAAGTAAAACTGTGTAAATCTGTAAAAAAAAAAAAGTGGGTGAATATTGGCATACACTACGTATTTCTGGAGACCCTTAAAAACGAAGGGATGTGATGATGTTGGTTATTCAGATTTCCCCTGGAGTAATTCTTAGATCCCATTTTCCTAGAACATCACTACATTTCATCGGCGGGTTGGTTGGAAACTCATCGTGAAAAACTCTGATTTGATATTTAGAAATCAATAGTTTTGAATATTCTATTTAGAAAACTGAAGAAACTGCCATAACTTATAAACGTTAATGATGTTTATTAAAAGCGCTTAACTCTTGACTTCATCGGCACATCCGTAACCACCTGAGATGTGGAAGCTACGAGCAAATAACGTATTTTCTTGGTTTCTAAATTTCACACGTTTTCCAATTCCGCCTGAAAAACGTTTTCTTAGCAGGTTTTATCAACGCGAACAAAAAAAAAACTACCCCCTAACGACGACGAGCCACTCCTCCCGAAAATACCAAATCTGATGCTCCCGAGATGATTTCTCTTTTTGTAAATGCAGAATGGTTACCCTTTGGTCAATATTAGAACACGTATCAAGCAACCATATAATTTGACCGTATATGAAGGTCTGGGGTAACCTAAAATTGTAGCTGTATTTCAGACTTTTTCCAAATTCTCTAATTTCGTCGATTCACGTAGCCAACGAATTGTAGTGATCGGCGTCATATCAGAAAGACAGAGCCCCCCTCATCACAGTCGTAGAGGGAATATAGTGTAGATAATGCATGAAAACTGTGCAGCAACAAACATTAAAATACTTTCTTGATAGAAAAAAACTGTCAAAGCCACGATCTCGAAATTGTGTTTAAAAACATTATTGTCGCAATGCATAATTTAACATTCTAGTGCACATTCTCCAGCTGAATTATAATGCAGAAAAGTTAAATCATACATAAAAAATGTATTTTTTTTACGAAACACACTTGTTTGAAAATCAGAGGGGAAAAGCCCACATGATTATTTGGAAACGTTATTTGCCAGTTGTGCTGGCATTCCGGGAGTCAGCAATGTTGGGGACACGCACAGAATACGAAAATTTGGCTGCCGTTTCTTACGTCTGTGATTTCAACAGAACGCATTTCGATTCTTCGTGAAATATTTTATCCGGCTGCTGTTTTTCTCTTGAGTCTTGAACCCTACAGAGATGAGGTATTTCTACCATACCGACCGAAAAAATTACCAACTTGCAGGTGACACCATGCGCGAAGAGCAGCAGTTTTGAATGTTCGAACTAACACTCCTTTGAAGTGCCGCCAAGTTCTACACCGAGTGACGTTGACAATGGTCTAATTGAGAACCATCAACAAGTTATTAGCGACTGGACGACAAGAACGCAATCTGCCTGAAGCTTGGCACGGGTGTGCTGCTCGTTCGTGGTTAAGTGAACACTCCAAGAAAACCAACCTTCGAAAAAAAAAACCCTTAATCGAAAATACATACAATTTAACGTGAACACTTAAGACGTACTTGCTGTAAAGGTTGACAACGAAATATGCAAACTTCACTGCAAAAATATAAGAGACAAAAATATCTCACGTGCACGAAAAGTGCATTACTCTCACGAAAGGCAAAGTACCGCGCAAATATGCGATACATTCTCATGACAAACAACATAATATGTCCTGATCGTGAGAGAAATCAACCACGTAAATGAACGAGAAATTTTTACGTCGATAGTACCAACTTACAACCGAACCCTCATAATTAAGTAAAGAAATTTTTTAAACAATAAAAAGAAAATTGAAAGAAATATACGTAGCAAATGAAAAAGGTTGCAGTTATTAACACAACTGAAACTCCAGGTGTGCTTTCTTTTTCATGAGAAGTACAGCTTTCAGTAAGTTAGCATGAATTTATTGTGAACTTCGCATAGTACTTTTTAGCCTACTTTCCGAAGGAAAACGATTGTCTGTCTGGGATGTATGTTCCCCCCTCCCCACCACACCACCATTATAACTTTCAAACCCGACAACAGAATTCCACGAAACTACGTCCACGTGTAGTATATAGTAATGACAACAGAATTTTTTATTTTTCAATTACGCCTGGTACATATTTATAAATTGGTGACAGTTAAAATATTTAAGATGCTATGTTATATCCCGGGAACTATTGAACCGATTTCATCCAAATATGGTACTGCTATAGTGAACGACATAAATATTGAAATGTTTAAGCAAAAATCGTATTGGTCAGTTATTTTGGACTGTAGTGAAAATTGAATAAAATAAACCTTTTCCATTATATCTCGAAAACTATTAAACTGATTTAAAATAAATTTGGTACTTTGACATTTCATGATGTAAGCATTGAATTAAGAACAGATAATGCTATAAGTCCGACATTTTGGGGGATAGGGTAAATAAAATATATAATTTTTTTCATTATATCTCGTGAACCATTTAACCGAATTAAATCAAATTTGGTACGTTGACAATACATGACCTAAGCACTGAATTTAAAAATTGATCATCTTATTAAGTCGTAATTTTGGAAAATAGAACAATATGGACAATAAAGTTTTTACGTTGTATCTCGGTAACTACAGAGACGATTTCTGCCACATTTGGAATATAAATAACCGTATTGTAGCCCATGTTATTATATTCAATTTAACCCGATAAAACCCTTAGGTATATTTGCAATATCTACAATACCATATAACCAGTTTCGACCAAACTTTTTATGCTGAAAATAGCTTTTACAAGCATGAAATGTGTTAAAATATAGCCTCAGATGACCGAAATTTTTTTTAAATAGCGTCAAGTGAAAATTAAAGTTTTAATCTTATATCTCGGAAAACAAATAACCAATTCCTACTTAATTTAACACTTATGTAATACTGCAGTATGTCATGTAAAATGACACGATTTAGGGGGTCAGACTATTATTTTCAAAATGACAGTCACATACACATTATAGACTATTTAGTATGAGTAGAATGATTTGGCCGACTTTGGTGCAATGGCATCTGGCGTCGAAGTTTGGAGCTGTTTATGCTGTCATTCTGGTCACCCACCGGCAGTTTTTATATCAAAATAGACTAATTTTTTCTCAGAATTTCCCTTTGTCCCTTAAAATTTCCCCTTTTTTCCCTTAAAATTTTTTTTCCCTTAAAATTTTCTGTTTTTCCCTGAAAATGGGTAAGCGCCCATGTCTATAAAGAAGCCCCCCAAAAGCCCAAAAGGCTCTTTTCATCCAACTCGGTGGGGCTTCTCTTCAAGGGCAGATCAGTGGTGGTCATATTGGTTTTATAGGCATAGGCATGGATATGCGGGATCCAGAGTCTAGAGGCAGACCTGACTATCAGCCACATTGGTTCTATCAGCCATATTAGCCGCCATGTTGGAAGTTGGTGACCTTGACCTTTGAACTTTACCCCAGTAACCTTTAATGTTTAAAATATAAATAGAATAAAAACTGTAAAAACCTTCAAGAATTTGTTCAAATATTTATAAATAATTAAAAATATATTTTACAGCTATAGCACAAAATTTCGAATGTTCAGATTCAGAGGGGATGGGGGACCAGAGCCGATCAGCCACCATGTTATGATGACACCAAGCCACCATGTTATGACGTCATCAAACCACCACATTGGATCCAAGAAAATTTGAACTTTGACCTTGAATCCATAAAATTGAATGACCTTGAACCTAAAAAATCTCAATTCTCCAAGAAATTCCAAAATATTATCAAAACTTTAAAATGATTAAAAAATGAAAAATTATTTAATTTTTTTTATTTGTAAAGTATTTATTAAAAACTATTATTAAAAATAACATAAATATTATTTAAAAATTTATATAAAAACTACATTTACGGAGGTTCCCCAAGAACCAAGTCAAGCAGACGACTGACCCTCCTCTAACCAATCATATTGTGTTAACATTCTCCCTTCCCCCTCCAAACAACCCTCACCATTTCTCATTCCCTCTTATTCAGCCATCTTGTTTTTTCGTTTGTCATTTGTTTATACATTGCTGGAGGCCTCGATCTTGGATTTCATGTTTTCATTTTCAACACATAGGTGGTGCTATAGTATTATTTATCGATTTACCCACAATGTGAGTGGTTGATTTAGCCACCAGGTGGCGGCCATATTTGTTTGTTTTTAACAAATAGGTAGTTCTGTCTGCAACCTCCATATTGGATTCTATTTTCAATGTATATTTAGCTCTAGTTTCTCGATTTCGCCGCTTGCTATTGGCCTGTACAGAATGGTGATGAGGTCCATACCTGCAAAGTATTTAAATTGACGTATTTAGTTTTTGTATTATTTTCCAAATTAAAAATTTTTCTTAGTATTTAAATATATATTTTTTTTTGTAAAAGCAGGTATAGTCGGTTCACGACTGGAAGAAACTTTTGAAAATAAACCTTTGAAAAAACACCCTAGCCGTTAGCTACATGCATATAACATTACAAACAGCGGCGAGCGCGGATACAGTTATGCCGTTAGGTTGCCAGCACAAAGAGAGGAAATAGTTCTAAAGTTTTAACGTAATTGTTAATTTATCGCTTACAAATGGGTTTCGAAAAGACTTGTATCTTATTATG
>NQII01009362.1:16089-28246 GCA_002778355.1 Clitarchus hookeri | reverse complement strand
AGACACAGGCACGCACACGAAACATCTAATTTTTAATACTCACATTTTGGGTTTATATAATGAAATGTTTTTTGCTTGCATCACATATTCTTTTGTGTGAAATTCTCAAGATTAAAAACTTTACGCTTGTGGAATATCCATTAATAATATATACATTACTTTTATAATGGGTAAGTGCATGTACGAACACATGTACAGACACACACACAGTGGAATGTAAACATTGCCATGTGACTTGCCACATGGCAATGTTTGTTTACCTTTGNGAGAGAGAGAGAGAGAGATAGAGAGAGATATATAGATAGATAGATATAGATAGATAGATAGAGATATATATAGAGAGAGATAGAGAGAGATAGATAGAGATATATATAGAGATAGATAGAGAGATATATAGAGAGATAGATAGATAGAGAGACAGACACAGGCACGCACACGAAACATCTCATTTTTAATGCTCACATTTTGGGTTTATATAATGAAATGTTTTTTGCTTGCATCACATATTCTTTTGTGTGAAATTCTCAAGATTAAAAACTTTACGCTTGTGGAATATCCATTAATAATATATACATTACTTTTATAATGGGTAAGTGCATGTACGAACACATGTACAGACACACACACAGTGGAATGTAAACATTGCATTGTGACTTGCCACATGGCAATGTTTGTTTACCTTTGGCAGAAGGATACGAAATGGGCTTGAAAGTAGATCTTTAGCAGGGCTTCAAGAAAGTCTCTTCCAGTCATGAACTGACTATAGCCATAATCGTCAATGCATTAAAATAACAATAAACCATTGCCATCCTCCTGCACATGTCCACATAAATTTTATCTAAACAAACTTTCGCAATCGATTGTTTACACCACTGAATTTATAAGTCTTTCAGAGAAGCAGATGGGACTGTATAAGAATATAAGCTCACACTAATATGTATAAATAAATTTAGTTTATTTACTTATTATACACATTATATCTTTCTAATTATATTGTACAATCGATCTCTACATTTCTCAGATGTTTGCAGAACATGGATAGTAGCCAACAGTCTTATCTGATATAACCTCGATCCTTCAGTTCATCGATGATTGAAGATATTTCAACATTGCTGCAGTGATCCCTGCTGTATGGCAGGTCAACCAAATATCTGAGTATATCAAGAAGTTCATTCGGGTCTTCGTGAAATATATAACTAGCGTTCTTGATGCCTTGACGCCAGAAGAATAAACGTAGGTTCTAACTGTCATATGCATTATTATTTCTGAAAATCGAAACACCCAGAAAAATAACCCGAATGAATTCAAACTCGGAGGATGTGTAGAAAAGTGTACCAGCAATACGTGATTACGATTGCAGAGAGATAACTAATGTTTAGGCCTAGTAGCTCCCTCTCTTGTGTAACCAGAATGGTCCGTATTACACTAAGCTCAGTCAGTGAAAGAGCTAGTCTTGTTCTCAGTCAGTCTCACCAGGAACTAGTCTTGGGTGGAGTTAGTCATTGGCTAGTATGGTTTTTCGGTGTGGCCCCTGTTGCGACCAGCTAGTAATGGAAAATTCAATGGACTGTGATTTTTCTCGATTTTTCGAGGTCAATATCATCGGGATTAAGGTCAAGGTCGGCAACAATCAATATTGTGGCTAACTTAATACACTAGCATCACCTAGGTTATTAAAAAGTAAACAAACGACAAACTAAAAAATTAATATGGAGGGTGGAGTGCATTATACAGAATGAGCAAAGGTGAGGTGGTATGGGAGGGGAATGCTAATGCAATGAGAAACATTGGTGGCGGTTCGATCGAGCGTGAGTAATCAGCCAATAAAAAACACTGACGGTGGGTGAAGGGAACACAAGTAATCAACCAACGAGAAACATTGGTGGAGGGAATGGAGGGGAACCTACTAATTTACCAATGAGAAACATTTACAAAGGTCAGTCGTATGCTTGATGTGGTTCTGTGGGAACCTCCGTAAATGTAAATTTTTTAAATAAACATTTTTATAAATTTTTGAAATAAAAATTTTATAAAATTTGTTATAATTTTTTTATAGTGTATAAGTGTTTTAAAAACATTTGTAAGTATTTTTTATAATGTCTTGGGAATGTTTAGAATTATTGTGATTTCTTGGGTTTAAGGTCAAAGGTCACCAGGGTCAAGGTCAAAAATCAAGTTCAAGGTTACTTGGATTCAATATGGTGGCTCGGTGACATCATAACATGGTGGTTGGTTGTCTCTGATCCCACATGTTCTTTAAGTCCGATCATTCAAAATTTAGATTTTACAAATTTTTTTAAATAAATTGTTTTAATAGGTTTTTCGTAAATATTTGAAAAAATTTTAAAAGACTTTATAAATTTCTTAGAATTTTTTGGTTCAAGGTCATCCAAGAACATTGGGTCAATGTCAAAGGTCCAATATCACCGACATACAATATTGCGTATAAGATGGCTGACAGGACCGAGATGGCTGACGGTTAGGTCTGACTCTGGAACCCGGACTCTGTGAATCGATTCGGCATATCCTATGCCTATAAAACCAATATGGCCGCCACTGCTCTGATCTCTAAAACGATCCTCTCAAATCCTTCCGATGGATCGAAAAGTGCCTTTTGGGGGATAGTTTTTGCAACTGGGGTAATAGGTGCTTTTATGAGGTAAAATCGGGAAATGTTAAAATAATAAAGGAAATTTTTTAATGAAAAAGGGCAATTTTAAGGGAAAAAAGGAAATTTTGCAGGAAATTAAATCGATTTTAAGGGGGAAAAAGATATTTTTAGGGAGAAATGGCCACTGGACCACCGGGATGACAGAATGAACAGTTCCGGCGTTCCGCACCCCCACGCTCTTGGCCCAAAGTTCATAATCATTCTTCTTGCCAAATCATTATCCTACTATGCTATATCCATGAAACCATTTAACCAATTTCAACTTAGCTTTTTATGATGGCGGTATCTATAAAAATACATCAAATAAGCTGATATTTAAACTCATTTCTCGACCATTTTGGAAGATCTACATGATAGATTAAGCTTTTAAGTCATACCTCGAGAAACAATTGACTGATACCTGCAAAATTCAGGCTACAAGTTATGTTTTTGTAGTCCTAAATTTATATGATTTAGGAGGTAGTCACATACACTGAAGAGCTAAAAAAAATTGTACACCTGCTTAATATCGTGTAGCCCCCTAGCTCCCCATCCCCTTCTCCCAGCACACAGAAGTGCCGCAAGACGACGTGGCGTGGACTCGACTAATGTCTGAAGGTATGCAGGAGGCAATTCACACCACGAATCCTGCAGGGCAGTACACAAATCCAATCTGCGCCAATTTGAGAAAGGGTTGCACGTCTGTCACGTTTAATGATTCTCGCCAGTCGTCGTTTGTTCCGTTCTTTCGCGATCTTTTTCCGGCAGCAGCGTGTCGAATTCCCGATATTTACGGTACACTCATGAAATTGTCGTACGCGAACATCCAAATGTTATCACTACCTCGGAGATGCTGTATTCCATCTCTCGTGCGCCGACTATAACACCACGTTCAAACTCACTTAAATCTTGATAACCTGCGATTGTAGTAGCAGTAACCGATCTAGCCGCCGACCACATCGCGTTACTCTGATTGGTTCCATACCTCTGTTATTTTAATACGCANTGCACGTCTGTCACGTTTAATGATTCTCGCCAGTCGTCGTTTTTCCCGTTCTTTTGCGATCTTTTTCCGGTCGCAGCGACGTCGATGATGTGATGTTTTACCGGATGCCCGATATTCACGGTACACTCGTGAAATGGTCGTACGCGAACATCCAAATGTTATCACTACCTCGGAGATGCTGTATTCCATCTCTCGTGCGCCGACTATAACACCACGTTCAAACTCACTTAAATCTTGATAACCTGCGATTGTAGTAGCAGTAACCGATCTAGCCGCCAACCACATCGCGTTACTCTGATTGGTTCCATACCTCTGTTATTTTAATACGCACGCCTATACCAGTTTTTTTTTTCTATTTAGTGTACATTATTGAGGTAGGTCTCGGAGCATCAACTTCGTATGTAATCTGTCTAAAGTTTTGTATTGTGTTGACAATTGTTAGAGAGACCCGGAAAACACGCGGATTCAGTTGTCANATGTAATCTGTCTAAAGTTTTGTATTGTGTTGACAATTGTTAGAGAGACCCGGAAAACACGCGGATTCAGTTGTCAGCAAGCTAGACTCCACAAATGTTTGTATACTCGAGCCTCAGTTAGTTTTTAATTTGTTGTAGGTCCAATTTAACTCTAGAGCAGGTATCACGGTTTTTGGTTCTTATTTCCCTTGCAACTTTGTTGTCGGTCAAAAGCGGCGCGGAGAGTGCCTAACAAACCGTGGTCCAATAGAGACAGGAACTCAAATGTACATGTTGTTGAAGTTTAACTTGTCTTCAAATGAATTCGCGAAATTTTCGGATCTCTAACAATTGTTAATATAAAAACTGTCATGCTACTAATAAACACAGTGTGTACATATTACAGCTCTCAAAAGTTAAAGTCTGGTGCCACAATAAAATATTTTTTTTTTNACTAATAAACACAGTGTGTACATATTACAGCTCTCAAAAGTTAAAGTCTGGTGCCACAATAAAATATTTTTTTTTTTGTTATTATTCATGTTAGCAGGGCTTTAAAAAAATGTTGACTTTACCGTGAATAGCCTATACGCAGNTTTTTTTTTTTGTTATTATTCATGTTAGCAGGGCTTTAAAAAAATGTTGACTTTACCGTGAATAGCCTATACGCAGGGCCACCTGTTTTTCGCAAAAATATTCCACGACTATTTGTAGTGGAAAACACGTTAGTTCAGAAACAATTTCGTCGTTGGATTTTTTGAACTCTCGCGCGTCTGAGGTGTCTGCCAACCAGCCCCGGATGTTCAGTGCCACAGTAACTTAATTCTGATTGGTCCAGTCAAACCGGGAATGTATCCTTACACGGACGCCCGGCCAATAGCCAAGGGACACTTGCTCGTGTGCTCGTAGAACGCTTGTGTACCCTGCACAAAATCTTTTCGCGAACCTATAGTTAGAGCTTGTGATTTTTCGCGAAAAAAAATATCCGTACACGGTAGACTTCAACGCTGTAAGCACCTAGAAGCACGTTGTATATTGCCGATGGTTGCTGTCTGCTTGCGAAGGCGTTTTCATATTTGACCGGGCCACTCGGAATTCGGCAACATCGGCTGGGCTCCTGCGTGATTCGTGTGCTGGCAGTTAACGCGTGTCGAAATGTAATTCAGCCAATCAAGATAGAATAAACGACCCTAGAATGTTTTGAAGTATCGCTTGTCTTGAAATATTTCCGTAAAATTTCACTAACCCTACCTATAGTCTATTCGCGGATTCTTCACCCTTTTTAATGTATCAAAGCAGCAATTTATACTTGCGATAACATAGAAGTATATTGTTTTCGGTTGAATTGAACGTTTACTTATATTTAGTCTATAAATTATAATATTATATTTATAATTAATAGTAATAAAAACAGTGAAATGAAAGTGTGCTGGTAACGGTTAGTAAGAAATAGTTCTCATGCGCAATATTATTACAGTGAGTGCGCACGAATGCGGTGCAGTGTCCCTTTGGTACAATTTGCAAGACTCCGTTAAGCTTTGTTTATATGAGGTGGGGGAATATCCTGGAAATAGAACTACAGCAAGGCTTCAGAGAAGTGAACGGACTGCATACGTGATCCAGCAACGACGGTACTCACCCGCGTGTTATCCACCGGGGCTCCTCTCACACGGAGGTCGAGTTGGACGCGGTGAGGTTCTCGCGGGCCGCGAACCCGGCCGTCGTCGGCTACAGCCGCCTGGTGCTTGGCCGCTCGTCCTCCCATCCGCGAGGCGGCGACGTCTTCGCACGCGAGGGCGCGGGCGAAACTGGCGGCGTACGTACGACGGTCCGGGCGAGCGCGCTCGGGAATGTCGTCCCCTCCCCCTACCTAGTGCGACACCTCGTGTCGTGCCAGGGTGCCCCGCGATAGTACTGAGGTCACCGCCTCCGGTTCGTCGTCGCCTTGCCTCCCGCGATATCACTCCGCCGCCNCGGCCCGGCTGACTTGGCACGCCGCCGCTCCGCGTGCCCCGGGGACGACACGTCGGCGTGGGCGGCTTCTCTCCTCTGCTTGCACCGCACCGCCTCAACAACACTTAACTGCATTCATAGCACTTAACCACGTGGACCGTATAAAGACGTCCTCTTGGAGACTTCCACCAACTACACCCGCGTGTGTATCATCACACTAAGGCAACCGCAATGCACGACACAACACTGCATATTATATATTACGTAATATTGCATTATCATATGTTGTATTATGTAAAATTATATTATATTATATCGTTTCACACTACAAATACAATTATTATATTGTAATATATATAATCTTTATTATATTTTGTTAAGATTTTGATATCTGATTATATTAACACTAAGTGTATTATTTTAAACCTGCTTTACGTTGTAATAATGCATTCGAGAAATTTAACGCTTTCAGAACTATGCTCGAGCCCAGCTCGGCCAACGATGGTATGGCGATGCCTCTGTTCTCGAAGGCAAAACTCGCACCGTTGTGCTTCCTTTACTTCACTAAGCTCGATGTCGACCTGCCAGGATCACTCAATTGGATCAGGTGTATTTTCCGCGGACAAAAAGTATGAATTATCTTATTCAGTTGTGGAAATGAAGAGGATGGACCGTGTGTCGCGCTACAAATGACAAGTCGCTGCAGATTTGCGACGCAGTCAGCTCGCCAATTCATTGGCAAGAGGCAGTCGATGATGATGGAACTTTTCAGCGCGGTAAGCATGCTGTTCTGAATTTACTTTTATAGTCAATTCATACCTGAAAGGTGCTATGGGCGTAGCTAAATAATGAGTAATGATTAGGTATAGCACAACAGTATAAGATGGGGTTTATTGAACATAAGGATTATACAATAACTATTTACGTCACTATTGATCCGGGGAAGCTTAAATAGAATACCAAGATGCTTATTAATTATATTAAGTATTATTACATCACGCCATTACTATGACAGTCGAATTGGAAAGTCCCCACCTTTTTCATGTTGCCGGAGACTGATTCAAGGAGGCAGTTAACGACGGCCGGACACACCCATCTTCAGTGGTTTTCTCATTGCAGTAGCCGGACGACAAAAGACGCCGATATCGGTGTTACGTTGGCCTATATCAGGCGCGTTGTTTAATATTTTCGTTCCCATTTACTGGAAGGTGGAGAGGGATTCTACAGCTGTATTTCGCAAGGTGTTATTGCAATCACGCTCGTGCCCTGGTTCGATGTTTGAAGGTGTGATGAGGCAGGCCATCCAGCTAAGGCCTGATCATTTCATAACAATGCGCGGTATGGTTCGGGCTGGGCGCTAGCAGTGTAAATGCACAGACCGACGAAACTACTTATGTAGTGGAGTGTACAGACAACACACTTATAGTTTGTATATCGGCCAATCAATATGCGTAGACCTCAGAGTGTTAACTGAGTCAAAATATGCGATTTACTTACATTTATTATCACTGCACTATGCAATGGTAGTTTGTTCTAGAAAATAACTCTGTCTCCGATCTATTTCACAGGAGAAGCTAAGTATATTTATGTTTGTACCCTTTTATCTACCTATGTAATGAATTATTAATTATATAAATAATCCAAATTTAAAGTAATGGGATGTGCGAAAATTAGTGACAAAATTTGGAAAT
Organism: Clitarchus hookeri; assembly: GCA_002778355.1. Classification (NCBI taxonomy): domain Eukaryota; kingdom Metazoa; phylum Arthropoda; class Insecta; order Phasmatodea; family Phasmatidae; genus Clitarchus; species Clitarchus hookeri. The sequence continues at coordinate 20,491 of NQII01009362.1, read as the reverse complement.
AACGAAAACCGTATGTGTCTGCCTATAAGTAAATTAAATTTCTTGCAGTACAAATTTTGTAAAGTTTGTAAAATATTTGAGGGATATTTAATGCATTCTGTTGAGACAATGTACCGTACACAATAGTTTTCGTAACTATTATATCGTATTTGGTCTGGTTATGGGGTCAAGGATCGAATGTCAGGAGAATCGTCTTTGTACCAGTTGGTAATGGTTTCTCAGGGGTTCGAACTCTTGTTAACATACCGTATAAATAATTTTGAATAACTACGAGTAAAAAAATTATCAGTATTCGCTCAAACCGAAAAAAAGAAAATGCATTTTGTCTCCCTATTGTAGNAGTATGAATTATCTTATTCAGTTGTGGAAATGAAGAGGATGGACCGTGTGTCGCGCTACAAATGACAAGTCGCTGCGGATTTGCGACGCAGTCAGCTCGCCAATTCATTGGCAAGAGGCAGTCGATGATGATGGAACTTGTCAGCGTGGGAANGGATTTGCGACGCAGTCAGCTCGCCAATTCATTGGCAAGAGGCAGTCGATGATGATGGAACTTGTCAGCGTGGGAAGCATGCTGTTCTGAATTTACTTTTATAGTCAATTCATAGCTGAAAGGTGCTATGGGCGTAGCTAAATAATGAGTAATGATTAGGTATAGCACAACAGTATAAGATGGGGTTTATTGAACATAAGGATTATACAATAACTATTTACGTGACTATTGATCCGGGGAAGCTTAAATAGAATACCAAGATGCTTATTAATTATATTAAGTATTATTACCTCACGCCATTACTATGACAGTCGAATTGGAAAGTCCCCACCTTTTTCATGTTGCCGGAGACTGATTCAAGGAGGCAGTTAACGACGGCCGGACACACCCATCTTCAGTGGTTTTCTCATTGCAGTAGCCGGACGACAAAAGACGCCGATATCGGTGTTACGTTGGCCTATATCAGGCGCGTTGTTTAATATTTTCGTTCCCATTTACTGGAAGGTGGAGAGGGATTCTACAACTGTATTTCGCAAGGTGTTATTGCAATCACGCTCGTGCCCTGGTTCGATGTTTGAAGGTGTGATCAGGCAGGCCATCCAGCTAAGGCCTGATCATTTCATAACAATGCGCGGTATGGTTCGGGCTGGGCGCTAGCAGTGTAAATGCACAGACCGACGAAACTACTTATGTAGTGGAGTGTACAGACAACACACTTATAGTTTGTATATCGGCCAATCAATATGCGTAGACCTCAGAGTGTTAACTGAGTCAAAATATGCGATTTACTTACATTTATTATCACTGCACTATGCAATGGTAGTTTGTTCTAGAAAATAACTCTGTCTCCGATCTATTTCACAGGAGAAGCTAAGTATATTTATGTTTGTACCCTTTTATCTACCTATGTAATGAATTATTAATTATATAAATAATCCAAATTTAAAGTAATGGGATGTGCGAAAATTAGTGACAAAATTTGGAAATAACGAAAACCGTATGTGTCTGCCTATAAGTAAATTAAATTTCTTGCAATACAAATTTTGTAAAGTTTGTAAAATATTTGAGGAATATTTAATGCATTCTGTTGAGACAATGTACCGTACACAATATTTTTCGTAACTATTATATCGTATTTGGTCTGGTTATGGGGTCAAGGATCGAATGTCAGGAGGATCGTCTTTGTACCAGTTGGTAATGGTTTCTCAGGGGTTCGAACTGTTGTTAACATACCGTATAAATAATTTTGACTAACTACGAGTAAAAAAATTATCAGTATTCGCTCAAACCGAAAAAAAGAAAATGCATTTTGTCTCCCTATTGTAGAACGTTTCAGGTTTATGATAACGTGGTCCACTTCCCTCCCCCCTCCCCGTCCCTCATACCACACCAAGATTCATGCTGGAACCCTCGGAATTATGCGAGTGCTGGAACCGTTAATGGGTATAATGGGTAGCTCTGAAACAGAATAATTAAGATTATAGAAGTGAAACTGCCGCTTATACCGTGAACTCTAGTGGCACAGGCCAGCAAAATGGAGGCACTGGCCATCCCCATGTCAGAACGTCGTTAGCCAATCACTACTTAGTTATCTACCAGTCGGCGCAGTACGCAGTAACCAATCAGACACAGCGTTGGGGGAGGGGATCAGTTGCAGAGAGTTTGGTGCCCCTTGATCTGCAAATTGAGCCCATCCCCAACATTACGTTGTGAAATAAATAATAGTTGTTCAAGTCTTTGGCGTCCTATAGTGAGATTTGGAGGGGGCAAGTGTCCCCCTTCACCCCCCTATTTTTTTTTCGACGGCGTTGTTCAGACACGAGGTCTGTGGCTGAACCGCGAGCACCAAAGCACCGGGTGGGAACGACAACATCAAAGCAACAGCCACTCCCTCTATCACTTCTGTGTCTTACTCGTATTCGGGAGGTCGTGGGTTCGAACGCGGCCGTCTGCGCTGTTGGGGTTTTATTCCCACAAGGGTAGTTCTCCACCTCCCAATCCAGGCCGAACGCTGGTACAGTTCCTGAGTATACATCCTCCCGATTCGCCTGCTCTGTGCTGTCCTGCAAAAGGCGTAGAGTTGTTGGCGATCACAAAACATTACATTAGATTAGAAAATTAAGTACTGTTTCCCCGGAGAAAACATCTGAACAGGTGAGTACATCGTAGGTTTAATGAACATCATTTGATAAATATTGACTGACATTTTAATGTATTACTCGACATTATTGAAAGTTGCCAATAAATATTTCATTAGAGCCAGTGACTTCGTGTTTTTTTAAAAACTGCAAAAGACTGGCGCAAATTTGCACTTACAAGTATCCTGTAAGTATCTCAGTTGTTTTCCAGTATCTGTTAGCCTTCATACAAGAGAAGGAGATAATTTTTCAGATTTCTGCCGATTATCTAATATACCGAAGAAGCTGAAGATGCACGGAGCGAACACAACAAGCGATACAGGAAATTATTTAAGGGAGAAACACCAAGAATTTATAACGAAGACTGCGTTGCTTCATACACTTATTTGCGTCTCAGATCCAGTTATTTCTAGTCTATGAGCAACAGCTCCTACAATTAAACGAGGAAGAATGGACTTTGTAATGTTGTATGTGTTTAGAGTGNATCTAGTCTATGAGCAACAGCTCCTACAATTAAACGAGGAAGAATGGACTTTGTAATGTTGTATGTGTTTAGAGTGTGCGGATGACATGGGTTCAACTGCAATATACTATTAATAAAATCTTTATACTTGCAGGAAATTCTTGCGAGGAGTGTAATTGTAGTGATTCCCTATGTTATATTTATGAAATACCAAATTTTCTATTTTGTTATACTGATATTTGAAGTTGTGTTTGTTATTTCCATAATTATCTTTCATACATGAAGGCTTTTTTTGTTCTCTATTTTTCAGAATTGCATTGCCATTAAAATAACACTACGGCAAATATTTTGCACATGAGAATATTTGTAATATCTTTTACAGCAAATAACACTACAAATAAGTATATGAATATGCTCAGCTGTTTGTTTTTCTTTTTTTTTTCAAAATTATTCCAAAGAGGCCAAAAAAGGCGGTTTCAATTTATATTAATAAATTCTATTTCCTATACTGGCAAAAAAATTACATTCTGTACAACAGCCATATTTTTTGTATGTTAGCTTTGAATTTACGGTAAATTTGACCCAGACATTCGGTAAACCTGATAAAAACATTTAAATTATTTTAAAATTGAACCATCTCTGACCTCGGGTTTGAACATCAAGTCATATAAAGCTTTAAAATTTAACCATTTCTAAACAAATGTTAAGTATGGAAAAATAGTATTATTTAATACTGCTTTTGTTTTACCAGACCATTTAAGTGGTGGCGGTCTTGAATCTTTCTCATCTATACCACATTTTTTAGAAAAAAAAAGTAATACTTGACAAAACATTTAATTTAATTTATTATTGATTAATTATTTTTAAAAAAATAAAATATGTTTTTAAAACTTAGTAAACATAAGTTGAACACAGCGATAACCAGTTTGTACACTTTCCTATTCGTTGGGGTTTATTGTGTTATGCACGACGGCTTAAAAACACCAGGCTTTTGAAAATTCTCGACATTTGTTGTATTTGGGAAATTCATTCTGCTTCTTCTCTTATTCGTGTCATGCACAGAAACGATGCGCGTATATACGTATAATTGGTCTGGATGTCTAATTATGCGTTCAATAATTGACAGAAGTACAGAAGGCACAGCTCACCAACGTTGAAGGATTCTGACCACGCATTATCCAGCGAAAGACTTCGTCGGTGCCAAAACTTGGCATGAACTGACTCCCAATAACGTTTTGCTGGCGAGCCCCCAAACCTTGCCATGCCAACGTGAACCCCTGCATGGTAGCACGCCCCCCCCCCCCCCCC
>NQII01009362.1:0-16074 GCA_002778355.1 Clitarchus hookeri | reverse complement strand
CTAGTGGGCATGTTTGGTAGGCGAACGTGATGCGCCCCGAGTTTTATACGCTTTAGGTGCGGCTTATATCAAAGAGGAGAGCATGCATCACGGCTGAGCAGGCTTGTGTCGTTCTGTGGGCGCAATTGTAGTCATTATCATAGTTAATTAGTAAGTTAATTAGTCTTCTCTACCCTCTAAGCTGAAAGGCCCTCCGCGTCATTTTTTCATATTAAATTCCTCCCACTTGGGTGAACCGGGTTCTATTCTAGGCGGAGCCGATTCCGGATTCCCGCATCTGGGAATCGTGCGGGACGATACTCCTGGTCGGCAGGTTTTCGCGGGGATCTCCTGTTTTCCTCCCTTTGCATTCTGATGCTGCTCCATACTCAAAAACATCTTATGTTCTGAGGAAGGAATAAATACTCCACATTATACGACTTTGTTGTAATGCATACAACAAGCTATTCGCGCATTTAAAGAGGTCGTTCAAAATGACCTGGTGTTTTTTTTTATAATAGGAGACAGGAAGAAGCATATTTGACTTTTCTGCGATTCCCAACTGACACAATGAACCAAAATATGTTTCTTTGTGACCTCGGATAGATTGGACAGAGTTAAAGGCATTTATATCTAAATATGAAAATAACCGTAAACATCGTTCAATATTAGCAACCGTTATTATGTTCTGAATTTAACTTTTACGCATTTATAGTTTCAGTGAAAATATTATATTTATTACCGTATGCTCTTTATCTAATGTGCATATGCGGTGAACATCTAAGCAACTGATGAGAACGCCATCTTTAAGTCACACAGCAATGATCTGTATTGAGATGCAGAAGGATGCGTAGCCAATAGGCTGAAAGTATAAACCTTGCAGATCTTTCGAAAATGTTCATTTTAGAANGAGATGCAGAAGGATGCGTAGCCAATAGGCTGAAAGTATAAACCTTGCAGATCTTTCGAAAATGTTCATTTTAGAATGAACATTCTGTATCATTACACACAGATGGTCAAACGTNTGAGATGCAGAAGGATGCGTAGCCAATAGGCTGAAAGTATAAACCTTGCAGATCTTTCGAAAATGTTCATTTTAGAAAGAACATTCTGTATCATCACACACAGATGGTCAAACGCGGAATATTCAACCAATCAATAAACAACACACTTATAAAAATGTTTAAAAAGTGCGCTATTTTAGAAGACTTTTACATGAATGACTAAACAGTTCTTGAATGGCGGTGAGCATCAGCTTCTTGCGAAGCTTTGCACAAGTCTCTGGATCGTAGTGATGTCCGTTGATTCCCGATTGGTCATCCCCCTCATCATAGCCACGCTGCAAATCTTGCTCTTCTTTAACAGTTGACTCCATGACTTCCACTTACATTTATAGCATGTATTTTACAAAAACTTAGAACATTAAAACAATGCTTAATCCATTCAGACTCTGTGAACGCAATTGTGTGCATTACCCACGTTGAGGCAAATGTTGGTCTGTAATGATCAATGTGGGTGAATGATTCGCAAACAGTTTTACTTGTCTAGGTCATAATTAGATTCATATCACTGAACGCTAACAGTGACAACTGAACAAGAGGTGTACCGACTTGAGTACAGCAACAACTGAAACAATAAAATTAAGGGTATGAGAAAGCGTTAGCAAAGCCATTAAAACTTAATTTTATTATTTCAAAAAATTTGAAAATAATATATAGAAAATATGCATGAAGAGTGAGTGAGATGATTGAATTCCACGCTCTTGGAAGTCTCGTTGTCTAAGGGGCTCGCTTCCCTGGAGTTTTAACTGCGTCGTAGATTATTTAAAATATATTTAATATTAGTGTTCAATGTGCTGATGAGGTCTTTCAAGACGTCACAAGCATTAGAAACCCCATTTCAGGGACTCCAACGTAGCTAAAAACTGCTTCTTCAAAGCGCTGTATATCAAAACATACCAATCAGATACATAAGGGCTATGCACTGAACCTTTCTACAGACTTTCCACCAATAAAATGAAAGGGTCGCCGTTCCCATAGGTGGACGCAGCACAACGAGAACACTGCACGCCAGTTCAGAGCCTTGCGCGTAGCGGCGATGGTGCACTTGATGCGCCTGGAAGTGTCGCCCTTAACGCTCCCGAGTTTCTCGTCCTCGATCGCAGAAAAGATCTGCAGGTAGGCGGGCGCCTTAAGTCTTCCTGTGTTTGACCACGTGACCTAAAATAATAACTGTTTAACAGAATTACATTTGACTGTCGAAATTCTTCATGCACACAGCAATAAAAATAACTAAACAAGCCGGAGTCCGTTTTGACGAAATTATACTACATTAAGGTGCAATTAACTGGAAGAGTAGAATTTAAAAAAATTTAACGGTCCTTTAATGTACTCTATAAATAGCATGTTTATCATCTAACCTTAAAGGTAATCATATTTTAATATAATACTCAGTGATGAAAATAAAGAGAAATTTTGCAGGCGTATGGAGCTGTATGTCAGCTTGCGTGGCTGGACGCAAAATTTTAGCTTTTCAGTGATTTCCNACTGCACGCCAGTTTAGATCCGTGCGCGTAGCGGCGATGGTGCACTTTATGCGCCTGGAAGTGTCGCCCTTAACGCTCCCGAGTTTCTCGTCCTCGATCGCAGAAAAGATATGCAGGTAGGCGGGCGCCTTAAGTCTTCCTGTGTTTGACCACGTGACCTAAAATAATAACTATTTAACAGAATTACATTTGACTGTCGAAATTCTTCATGCACACAGCAATAAAAATAACTAAACAAGCCGGAGTCCGTTTTGACGAAATTATACTACATTAAGGTGCAATTAACTGGAAGAGTAGAATTTAAAATAATTTAACGGTCCTTTAATGTACTCTATAAATAGCATGTTTATCATCTAACCTTAAAGGTAATCATATTTTAATATAATGCTCGGTGATGAAAATAAAGATAAATTTTGCAGGCGTATGGAGCTGTATGTCAGCTTGCGTGGCTGGACGCAAAATTTTAGCTTTTCAGTGATTTCCANAAATTTTGCAGGCGTATGGAGCTGTATGTCAGCTTGCGTGGCTGGACGCAAAATTTTAGCTTTTCAGTGATTTCCATTCCATTCCATGAGGGAATTTAACCGAAATACAGAAGAAGCGTAACCGCCGCAAATTTTAGGCGTGACTTTTGCCGCTTCTTCCTTTTCCCTGACACGGGATGGCTCTTTAGTTGCTTATATACCCTAACGAAGCTCGTTGTGCATGGAGGTAGGTGTAAGCTTCACACGGTTAATTTAGCAGTTTTTGAAAACCTCCTTAGGAGCTACTTCCACATCTGATATTGATCACTCTACCTTAAGTAAAATTAACATTACCTTGGGCATGGTCACTTTATTCATGTGCCATCCAATTAAAACATCGAAAAAAAAAAAAGCAAAATGTGCCACTCTCTAAAAAAAATTACAAAGTTCTGTGCCGTAAGGAAAACCATTTCTACGGGGCGTTTTTATTCACAGTAACACAATATTGCTTTAATCCAAACAGACGGTTACAGACACATAGGTTAGCTGTTAATAAAGGTTTTATTTATAAGTTTTTGATTTGTGGCATTACTACGTTCCTTTATAGCAAAGAAATTAACATTATTTCAGATTCTTTTATTCACAGTAAAGAAATATTACTTCGTAAATATCACTTCGTTGTAAGTAACTGTTGTTTCGACGCAAACATTCGCAAACCAACGTATTCTGTAGTTACGAAACTGTAACTGAGCAGATGTATAGTCGTCCTGAGGTGCAGCGATTCCCCAACTCACAAACCTCAATTATTCCAGAGATGATGATGTTATATTCTCGCCCATATTACTACCTGACATAACCTATAAAAAGTACTGTGAACGTAACAGGACAGTTGTCGTGTGGATAACGGCGTTTAGGCCAGTACCATGAGGAATGCGGGTTTGAAACTCTGATCCGTCCTGGTTATATTTTTTAGTGAACATAACTTTGAAGGATTTGGTACTTCTCTGTTATTAACTGATCACGGTTGTTTTTCTGAGATAAAATTTTCTTTACAGTGTAACTGACATTACCCCGAATATATTTCCAGAACTAACTACAAAGACTTACAGAAACCATTAAATTGGCACACATGCATTAATAATGGTTATTTTAAAATGTATAAAATTTCATTATATCGAACTCTATAATAACAAAATTAAAAATACACGGTGTATCTGAACTTCGTGCAGAAAATGAAGACACAGCATATGTGGGCCTAGACAACCAGAAAACCCTCGTAACAAAATGTCCGGAAAAGCAATCTTGTATCACTAAAGCGGCGTTGAAGTTAGGTGCAGCAATGCCGGGAGTTGGAAATAATACATACAAATGAATGTACTTGTTATATTTTCTAAACAACGGCATGGTTATTCAATACAAAACGAGAAGTAGTGTAGTACATTCTGCACAGCGATACACTAGAATGAAGTAGTACCTCATGTCCCCTCTAACCTAACTTCAACGTGACTATAGTAATACAATGTTGCTTTTCCGGACATTTTGTTACTAGGATGTTCTGGTTATTTAGGCCCAAAGATGCCAAGGCTTCATTATCTGCACGAAGTTCAAATAAATCCTGTATATTAATTTTTAATAAACTTTATTTTCTTAAAACGTTTCTGTTAAAAAAATTCTGTTTTATGAAAATGTATTTTTACTTCAAGATTTATGACTTTCTGTACTATAAAGTTTATAGTATTATATTTTTAACACAACATTTTTTGGGATATTTACTGTCTTTCTGGTTTATATCCGTAATTTTTGCAGTTCTTAGCGATTTTTAAACCAAATATGTAGACTGTATCAACTATTNTCTTTCTGGTTTATATCCGTAATTTTTGCAGTTCTTAGCGATTTTTAAACCAAATATGTAGACTGTATCAACTATTGCTGTATTCAAACGTAAACAAAAATTTTCTTCGCCGTTGACAAGGTTATTTTGACAGTTGTACTGGTATTTAGCGAGTCAGTGATAGGGACGTGTGCAGGATGCTTTAATAGTTAGGGACGCCCGATTTTCGCGAAAATATCTCACGACCAGTTGTATTTTATAACATTTTAGCTCAGATCCACTTTCGTGATTGAATGGTTTGCGTGTTAGGCGTCTTAAATATCTGCGTGCGAATCACAGACCTGCTGTATTGAAGTTACCTAATACTGATTGGCCAGTAAAGAAAGAAAATGTCTTCTCGCAGAGACACACTGCCAATAAGCAGACGAATACTGCTGGTATGCCCGTAGGGTCTTGAAATATTTTCACGGAATTCGGGTGTCCCTCTAGTTAATTGTCTGCCTTATCTATCTATTAGAAGCACAGCCGTGTGTTGATGCCGTACCGCCTGCGAAATATGCAATTTGCACGCCTTTCAAATACCGTTGATTGTTTACAAGCAGGCGCTACGCCATCAATTTTCTTGATTTCGACATGCATATTCAAACTTGCGTTAAACATTAAACTCATCCCCCCCCCCTGGTCTACCATTACGAGTTACGCCCGTCAGTTTTGTAATGTCGCTAATATACTTGTTAAATTGGGCCTCTATGGCTTTCATCCCTAGTTCGAGTTTTACATCTTCGAAAAAAAANTGTCGCTAATATACTTGTTAAATTGGGCCTCTATGGCTTTCATCCCTAGTTCGAGTTTTACATCTTCGAAAAAAAAGGTAATTATCATTAACACACTGTTAATTTTGGTTTATGACCTCAAAATAATTCCTGAATTTGTTATGCCTGAATCTCTTTCCGTGCAGTAAAAACTGTTTGAGCTGCTGTACGAGTAAAATAAGTAAAATATATTTTTTTCAAATGTATTTTGATTTATTGATTGTATAAATATTAAAACTTCAGACCGAAATCAGTAGCACCCTTGCGTNTGTCGCTAATATACTTGTTAAATTGGGCCTCTATGGCTTTCATCCCTAGTTCGAGTTTTACATCTTCGAAAAAAAAAGGTAATTATCATTAACACACTGTTAATTTTTGTTTATGACCTCAAAATAATTCCTGAATTGGTTATTCCTGAATCTCTTTCCGTGCAGTAAAAACTGTTTGAGCTGCTGTACGAGTAAAATATATATTTTTCAAATGTATTTTGATTTATTGATTGTATAAATATTAAAACTTCAGACCGAAATCAGTAGCACCCTTGCGTTTTATATCATTTTAGAGGAACTAAATTCTTAACACGAAAAGATAATGGCCCATTATTTTACTGGTAACATATAACTGTTCCAGGTTTCCTTGAAAATAGTTTAACATGGTCCTAACGCTATTTTAATAGTGGAACGCCCTTGAAATATTTTACTGTCAAACTTTGATGAGAATAATTTTACTTCAGGTGTCTGGTACTTTCAGCATACCAAGAACGGGGACTGCGGATATGGTGAGACAGCAGAAATACATGACTTGTCCTTCACAGAACGACGATTGGCAGGGAAGAGCATTCGTCAATAAAGGATTGAAGAACAGCAATTCAAACAACACAGTATTCTTGTTCGAAGCTTTTTCAAAGCAGGCCAATAAGAAACATGGTACAGAAATTGCCCCAAGCAAATTCTGCGACAAGTGCATAAAGTGGAACGAGTGATTAAAAAAAAAATAACGCAGCTAAGAACACTCCAGGCCATTAATTCGTTAAAAATAACTGGCGATATAGATGAAAGTTCTGCTAATGGCCTTATCAATCAATACGTTGGTATATCGAATAATATTTCAAGTCCCAGAGATACTATAAATAGTCAAAGTGTATCAAATTCTGAACATGATAAAATGCTAAACCATATCATCATATCTTTTAACTATATACAACCATTCTGGGAAGAAATTCTTGAAAAGGAAAATCCCACTAATCTGTTACACAGTGTTGCCTGGAAACGGATGTAAACAGTAAACAGGCCAGCGCAAGTAAACCTGTAAATCTGACAAAGTCAGCAAATGAAAACAATACCGAAGATAAAATAAATGAACAAAATTCGACATCCTCTTTGCCCACGTTCAATAACAGCACTAAGTTACTGGGAGTTCAATACAATGAATCATTAAACACACAGAGTGAGATTGCCGAAAATAATACAAAGAAATTTTAACATTTCTCAGAATATAGTGAGACTGTAATTCAAACAAGCATCAAAATACAAGAACATCAAGAAAGTTCAGTTCACGTAAGTGACAGGACCGCAAATTTCATCAGTGCTCCAGAAAATAAATCTCATTCCGTAACACAGAAAACTTTACCGGAAATGAAATGAATAATGCACAAATGCCGCTCAACTAAACACATGAACTATCAGCTGTTGTCACTAAGCAGACGAATACAAATTGCTCACTTCTACAAACATCGATGGGGAACAAATCAATACCAACACTACATATATTGACGAAAACTCAACAAGGCCTGAGAGAAGCGTATTGCAAAACAGTAATAACCAACAGCAAACGCGCACAAAAAATCGGTAACACCGAGAATGGTTAAGCGTAGACAAATCATATCAGTGAAACAATTTCAGAATCCAGTGAAATAATTACACAAAACGCTGACATTTCTTCATCTCAAGAAAATAGACGACCTAATTAAAACAATGTTATAAATAACAAAAAACACGTCTCAAATTAAATATGTTGGACCGTCAGACGAAACTTCACTGATTCAAAATATTACACGTCGTAATAAACCACCCTCTTACGATACTACTGAAAAACAATATATTTTCAACGCATTAGTTCCTGAAGCAAAACCACTGGTGACTGTCACCAATGATAAGTCAAACAGGGGCTTCCTTAATACAAATCTTCGGATAACCTTTGACAGTGAGAAATTGCTGAACAACCGTACTTCACATCCAGAAACCAATCGGGCATCGGAACAGAACTGGATACACAAGCAGAAATACTTCGGAATTGCGAAAAGAGAGATCACCACGCGATGGTTTCCAAAAACTAAGCACAGATCCGTCATTTTCCGAAGAAAATACTGTGACAAATGCCAGGATATCAAGCAACGAGACACAGATACTGTCAGTGAACAGTGACAGTAACGACACAGTGAATCTCTGCCAAGTACTACCACTAACGAACAGCAGTGAAACACAGAGAGAAAATACTTCGCTCCATTACTCACAACCAGTTACTATTAAAATGAGTGTGATACCAACAGCAAGGGCAGTGTTAGGTCAATTTCTTACTACATCTACCATTGTCAGGGTCAAAACAAGCATCCCTTTCTCACTTTAAGAAATTCCAGCGTACCAAGAAACGTTACTGTGCCGCGTCAGCTGATTCCAGATTTAGTAAAGGTTACTGAACAGAAAAACGCTCATGTGTCGCGAGGTCTTGTAACTAATGGTAGGCCACGTTATAATACAAGGGTAGCCACACAGAGAAACCTTAGCAATCGCTAGGCTGAATGGATTCTAGGGGCAATCCCAGTGAAGAAACAGGGTTTTAAACTGTGTCTAATCTGTAGTACTGAAACTACAAGACGGGGAACCCAGGTTTATATATGTGTGGCTGTTAACATAATATTTATACACAGCAGAGTAGTGGCTGGTAAGTACTGCTATTAAAGCCTCGGGATGTTGGATACTGTAATACTGTAGTCGTTAAAAGGTCTCAGCTCAGTGCTCCCAGCTATGGATTTGTTTTGTTTCTCTTGATTGCTGCTCGCGTTTTCGTTCAGTTTAGCGTTGTGCGTTAGTGCAACCTGGAATTCCCAAGCTAACAGATAGCTTCTATCAACATTTTAAGTGCCTATGTTATCATTACGTAAATTTAAAATAATCAACTATGCATTTCCTGATAACAAATCAAGCATCGAAATTTCTCTGAATTTTTTCGGTTGAAACCGAAATGGAGCCACTGTAGAGTATGTCAAGTAGAAAGTTTTTGCAACAAAAAGCGTGGCATCATGAGTCGTCTAGTAGCACCATGATGTTCCGAATTTGTTGCAAGAAGTATTTAATTATCTTTTTTTATTTCCATGGGCATGGTCGTGTTCTCATTTGCAGTCGTCAGTCGTCTTAGCCATTGTTTAGAATGTTAAAAAATATTAGGAAATCTCGTGTATTTATTCTACAAATAGTGCGGTTGAACAGTTGTATGTTGGCAAAATCACAGAAAATTTTGAAAACAGCAGAAACAGCACAACACGTCTACCATGTTTATAAAGTTTCGGAAAACTTGTACAAAAGATCATACTTGTAATATGCAGAACGAAATGCCAAACTGTCAGTAAATAAACGGTATACTGCTTAAAGTAAATTAGATTTAACGCGTCATTGAGTTAGCTGAATTGTAATTAATTGAAGTAACTCGAATGTAAATGTTAATATAGATTGGGGGTTTGTATTGGAGAACCGACCAATTAACTAAATATTTACGTTGCACAGGGTCACGAAGTAGAACTTTAGAAGGGCTTCAGAAAAGTGTGAAGTAACCGCGAATGGATACTCGTAAGTAATGCCTGCAAGTTGAGCAGCACTTCGTACAAATATAAAATGATGAAGTGTTTTCGAAGAACTCCTACACGCAGTTGCGGGAAGAGGTGTTTTCGAAGGGCAATCTTTAAAAATGCTTAGCTGGCCACGAAAGAGCCCGTGCATCGCTGGCAAAGACAATCGTGCATAGCTGCCCGTTATCACGCGTCCGCACATATCCTGAGCTTGTAAGAGTCCCGCTCGAGCAACTGTTATGCGTGCGTGCCACTCGCACGCGCGGTGAAGCTCGGCATACAAACGACCGCGTTAGGACACTCGCGATCACGGGGCGTATTGCTCACGTGTGATTTCTCCACGTGAGGCCGTGCCCTGCAGTCTGTTACGTCCGTGACTCCAGCAGACCACAAAACCAATACAGGGATGTTTCAGTAAGAGCGCGCAAAAACTGAAACCGGGAATAGGGGGCCACATCACGGAACGTTTTGAGATTGGGAACGTGTGGTGCAGGAGCTCAGCTAAAGGAGATGTGGGAGTAAACGTGTGGGTGATCCATGTAGTGTGCGAGGTTCAACACGGTGGCTCTGTCGTCCGTACATCAACACAGGGGTGGGATCTCGTTCGCCGTTTTCGTGCTTGCGTTGAGATCGGCGGCCGTCGCTTTGAGCAGCTTTTGTGAGAAACAAACTGATACGTTAACACCGGAGTACTGCCTGTCAACAGCGTACACACGCGATGTCAGTACTCCACGTAACCAATACTGACACCTGTGTTCGTGTTAGACATGCGAATTGCGCTCGTATCTTCTTTCCGCTGGCTTCGTGGACAACGCGTTCCCAGTCTCGAAACGTGTTCCGTGAGCGAGTGAGTGAAGAGATATGGGCGGCTCTTCAGAGAAGTCCACGGCTGAGCGTCCAAGGTCAAGAAGCGAGGGTGGTGTGATAAGGGCGACACTAACACGCACGCCTAGTGCCTCATCGCTCCTAAGCGCAAGGCGGGCAGGGTTTCCGTCGTGGTCCTGTACTGTGCAGCATAGATCTGTAACGGTGGGGGCTTATTACACGCGATTAAAGCCCACAGATGAAACTACGCCCTCATGTTTGTACTTATCTCTTGCTGCTTAAGGAAACTGCATAGGCACCCTTTAAAAATGCTATGGTTAACCATTTTTGCGAATTTTTTTCTCCATGAATATAATTAATATTTAAATCCATAGATAATGGTTTTTAATCTTTTCTGAAAAAAAAAGTCGTATTTCCAGAACATGTATCTACTGAGATACGCGAATACGCGCAACGATTTTTACAGAAAATGTGTCACCGTGGATTCCTCTCAACATCGAGGTCTTGAGAGCCGATAAGGGCGGAGGAAATGGCACGTCCCCGAGAAAACCCGCCGACCAGCGGCATCGTCCGGGCACGATTCCCACGTGCGAAAACCCGGGAGTGAACCCGCGGGGAATCGAAACCGGTTCGCCCAGGTGGAAGGCGAGTATTCTGACCACTACACCACCGCGGACCATAGCAGTAGCAAAGATGCGATGGGAATTCTCTGCATTCGTTGACGTGACTGTCTAACGTTTCATTCGTGCAACACGTTTCAGATTTTGCCGGCTGCCATTAGTAAGTTTCTCGTGTCTATCAACAACGATGCTCGCGGTCCGTTTCTTACCAGACGTCCCCACTCGAGAACGACGTCGCCTACAGCGGAACGAGGCATGTTTTACTGCTGAGAAATCTTCTTGGCAGAACACCCGAACCAACCGCTTGCATCGAGAAGGCAGGCGTAAGAAATTTAATTTTCTGAAATAGTATATAATCGTAGCAGTATAATCTCACTTTACGCTCTCCTGGAAATGTATTATGAAAGCAAACGATATGAAAAAAATGTTGTAACTACTCGTTTATCTATTACAATAAGCCAGGTGCAGCAAAAGATGTTCGTCATTAGAGGGTTAAGGATAAAGCATTTAAAAAATAATAAAAACCTTTTTGCGAAGTTTGGATGTGTTTTAAATGGAAATTAACACTAGCAAATATCTCAATATCACAGAAAATTGTTACGTGTTTAATATTAAAGCTTATCAAAACTCACATAACATGTACATATGCATGCTTTTTATTGTACCGTGTTAACTGATATCTTTTAAAAACAAACATATAAATTTTAGAAATACTGCACTGTTCAACTAGAAGTATTTAAATTTTAAATAAATCGTATTTGAAAATTAAAATTAAATTTGTCCTTACTTATTAATTCTGAACGAAAGTCAGTTTTGGTGAATTAAACAAAGGCTACATGTGGATGTGGCCAGAAACTAATTTTCTTGTTTTTTTGAAGAAATGAATTTGTTGGCAATATCCAGGTTGGAAACGATTTTTGCCAGATCTCGATTTACAACCATTAAAATCATGTGATTAAGACGTCCTTGAGACATTGTTGAAAAAGGGAATTTTTGACGTTTTTGGGGGGGGGGGGAATTGGATATTTCGAGGGAAAACGGGAAAAAAACACGTCATATAATGACGTTTTCATAACAAGGTTCGGTGGCTCCGTGGCTCCGTGTCCCGAAGCTGTCTTTAAAACAAATATTTCTAACTACTCACAGTGACAGGTAATTCTCGATTGAGAGGCATTAAAACTCTATCACTGGCTATTTCATTTTTGAGTTTTGGAAATGCTGCCTTGTAGCTAACTTACCAATAAAATTTGGGTTTTCCTTGAAGAAGTTTCCGAAGAGGGTAGTTTATTGCATAGGTACTTAGTAAAAACCTGGCATAACAGATTATAAGCCCTAAATATTTTCTCACTTCATCAGAATTTTTTTGTACATAAGGAATCTAATATAGCTGTTTTTTTTAAAAGCATTTTGGCTTTTTTTATTATGTTCTATAACTTATCCCATGTATTCTATTTTTGCCCGAAAAAATTCACCCTNAGATTATAAGCCCTAAATATTTTCTCACTTCATCAGAATTTTTTTGTACATAAGGAATCTAATATAGCTGTTTTTTTAAAGCATTTTGGCTTTTTTATTATGTTCTATAACTTATCCCATGTATTCTATTTTTGCCCGAAAAAATTCACCCTTGTGTTTATTGAGGTGTAGATCGTAAACTTTGAGTCTATCAAGCCATTCACGCAGGTTTTGAAAGCATTCCTCTAATTTTTTTACCGTGGACTATTATATAATCGAAGTATAGTGCAATACCAGGAAGACCCGTCAGAATCTGATCCATAATCCTGTGAAACTCATTCGGTGCAATTTGAATGCCAAATGTTGAAGCCAGTTGAAGGTATATGTGCCTTTGTGTGTTATAATGGTTTGAATCTTTTCACTTTCGGTGTCAACTGATATGTGTAAATATGCTTTCACTAAATCTAATGAACAATAATATTTAAAATTATTCAGGTTTATGAGAATATCGTCAAATTTTGGAATAGGACAGTGTGCCGACTCAAGTTGTTTACTCCTACTTTGTAATCAATACAAAGTCGTACTCCTTGCGTTATTTTATTGAGTTTAGTTCCTCTTCCACTTTTGATTTAAAAGCATGTGGAATTTTTCGAGCTTTGAACGCAGTAGGTTTTGCATTTGGCCGCAATTTGAGAGGAATTTTGATGTATTTTGCGCATCCGGCCCGCTGTTCACATACGTTGGCAAGCGCCGCATAAATTTCTTTTTTCGGCGCATATTGGGTACAAGGAAAATATTGGATCGACTTGAATGGACTGTTGACCATTGGTGTCGATTTCTTCAAGCTTTAAATTGAGAAGGCGAGTTCAGGATGGTCCTGTCGGAGGGTGCAAATTAATCTGGTACCACGAATAAAGATTTAACTGATTTGATTACGTAATATCCTACAGAAACGTTTGTCACTCCGATTGGATCAAAAATGTTTGTAGAATAGGATATGAAAAGAATGTCGTAATTTTGCCTTAAGTTGTAGTCTGTTACAAGATGCCTGAGGAAGCAGTTAAGTCCAGCACATGATTCTACTTCGAATAGCTGATGTTTACCCTCAAGTGTAATATTTTTGTATGTATTTATTTTCAATTGACTCCGTAATGTATATTTCGATAACTCGGAGTGTGTTGTAAGAATCGTCTTCACTGATTGTATGGACGGTTGATTTATTGAGCTTCTTATTTATGTGTTCTTGGATGCACACCGTATCTACGTGGCCTTGTCTTTTGCAGAATTTACATTTAAGTCGTTTTAATATACTCGACAATATTTAGTGTTGCGGTTATTCCGGCCACAACACGGAGACATAAGCCTTCAATCCCTAAATGTCTTAAATTTAGATGCGATTTGGGTCGAGGCCTCAGTCGACTTTTTGTTTTATCGATAACGATGGAAGTTTGATTTCTATGTGATTGTGTGCTGTGGGTGGTTCTTCGATGTCTCTATCTTGAAAGTTGATTTACAGGCTTAGTTTTCGCAGTTGACGAATTCGATAGCTGTTGATTAGTTGAAGGAGATGCTTCGAGAGTTTGGGCTTTATTAACAGCATCTGAAAACGTCAAGTCACTTTAGAGTAAAAGTTGTTGCCTGATTGTCTACTTATGAAAGCCTCATAATTTGTAATTTAAGAAATAAATCATTAACTAATTTCCCACATTCGCAAGTAAATTGACAGTGAGTTACAAACTTGCGTCGTTTGTTGACAAAATCAGCGATTGATTGGCCGCTTTCTTGAATTTTACATAGAAACTCATGCCTTTAAGCTGCAACGATTTTTTTTTTTTTTTCA
Organism: Clitarchus hookeri; assembly: GCA_002778355.1. Taxonomy (NCBI): domain Eukaryota; kingdom Metazoa; phylum Arthropoda; class Insecta; order Phasmatodea; family Phasmatidae; genus Clitarchus; species Clitarchus hookeri. The sequence goes on along the minus strand of NQII01009362.1, from coordinate 1,862 downwards.
AATTACTGATTTTTGAGAGTTTTAATAACATCGTCATATGTTAATTTGTTTGTGTTATTGGGTGCTGAGGCGAGTCTAAGGATCTCAAAATATTCTGCCTCTAGACTGTTTATGAAAATGGTCTTTGAGTCGTCTCTTTCTAACACATTTTCAAATCAAACAAATTTCAAATCTCTCTACATATTGGGAAAAACTTTGTTTGGATTTAACAAAAACTTTACATTTATGATGCAATTTCGAGTCTGTCGACTTGTTTTCACGTTTTTCTTGCATTAATTTCTTTAGTGTAGCTTGGAATTACGGTTTTTGCAAAGCTTAAAAATGTTCGGCATTCATTTTTGTTTATAGGATAAAATGTAGCGAAGTACATAAAATATGATTTTGAATCGAATGAAATATAGTTTAGCATAACTGTAATGTCGTTGTTGAGTTACGTTTAAGTAATTTTTTTGCATTATATAACACTTCAATTTACCTTTGGTAACTGTCCATTCCAATTTGTTGTTTTTTTATTGATACGTTTAATATAAAATTAACACACTGAATTGAATATTATAAACCTAGTATGTTAGATAGCTTATATTGAACTATTTATTATTCTCTTTTGTTTGTTTCTCTACATTTCACAAATATGTTAATTTCCTGGATGGTATGATTAATTATGATCTTACGAGTATAGAATACATTAGTGTATTTTAAAATTTCTTGTTTTTGAAAATAATTGTAAGCAAAAGAGTTTATTTTACTGGTATTTAGCCTTCATATTTTATGTTCACTCTTATAAGAAAATTTACTTTAAGGTATTAATTAAACTTTTAAAAATTACTTACCTGAAATACTAACGACTTGATTAAACTACTTTTTCTACAGCGTTAATTTTAAGCTATATGCGTTAAAATTAATGCATGGTTCTCCCATATAAATAATTTGTGCCGCTTATAAATTTTACTTTCCTCCTATTCTGTTGTGTATGTCCTTTTTATCCTGAGTATCTGCGTAACCCTTCCTGCGATGCCACGTATGCGAGTGGAACATGCTTTTTTTTTTCTTTTTTTTTCCCCCTTGAGTATATCACTTAAGGATCGGCTTCACCCATTTTGCAGAAATGTTTCGTTTTCCTGTCGTAATTTTAGTTTCAGAGGTATTATTAAAAAGGTTTTATTACAGAAAATTTACAATTTACTATTTGTTTAATGCTTCTGTATCAAATTTTCACTGTGTGATATTTCCTGATTGTAAAATTTTAATTGATAAAATATAAACATGTCTTGACTTTTTACAACTAGCAGATAACGTAATTAAAATTAAGAACAAATATATTTTTTAAAAACTCGTAAAATGTAAAATTTATATAATCGTGCATTGTCAGTAATTAATACGAATTCGAAATTATGGCGCGAAAACGAAGAATTTCTGCAAAAGGGGTGAATTTCAATGTTTACATATCCCCAAGATTATTTTTAAGGGCGACAATAACACGCGCGACCAACACCCCGTCGCTCCTATGAGCAAGATGCTGAACCTGTGTGCATCGCTTCCGCTGTTACGATTTCCTGTGCAAATGAGATCTGCAATAACAGTGTGATTTTATTACACGCGATAAATACCCATAGATTGAACTACGGTTGCACGATTTGAATTTTTCTCCTATCCAAGGTAATTGCACAGGAAATTTTAAAAATGAGATTTTTGACCATTTTCACTATTTTTTCTCTTGGAATTCCTAAATGTAATATAAAAATAAGACTTTACGGGCTTAGATAATCGCTTTTTATCTTTTCTGGCAAAAAAAAACCGTATTCCCTGGACCTTTATTTCCTAAGATACGCATTAATGCGCAAAAAATGAATGTACAGAAAGTA
>NQII01009361.1:2765-75479 GCA_002778355.1 Clitarchus hookeri | reverse complement strand
ATGCGTGTCTCGGCTGCTGATTGTTCCTCATATTACGCATGTTGCTCATGTTATAAGTACCTCTGAAAATATCTTGCCTAATTTATATTACTTTTTGCACAATGATAACTTTTACAAAGAATCAACATTTTCTAGCGCAAGTGCACTTTGCTAAAACCAAATGATTTAACTTTCGGAATTTTTATTCTCGTGCTATATACATTTTTCTGCTGATGTTGGTTATGACAAGCATGGATTAGCGTTAAGCATGGATTAGCGTTGCTGGTATGTTGCAAATACAAAATCGTTTGGCAGATCATGTACTGCATATCATATATGAAATTACAGCATCTGTTTTAGACTTANGTTGCAAATACAAAATCGTTTGGCAGATCATGTACTGCATATCATATATGAAATTACAGCATCTGTTTTAGACTTAGATAACATTTATTTTGCCAGTGGTTATTGTAAGAGTTAATGCTGCAATAAATTAATTTTAAATTAATATTTACTGTCATAATACAACATTGTGCAAATATCAATCACAAAACAATAAAACTAGTTCATCGTTATAAAGCATGGAAACATAAAAACGGTAAAATGAAATTTATTTACAGTTCGTAAAAATGTGTTGATATATCCACAACTAATATGATGGGGATGAAGCACCAAGCACTAAAATACCACGACTTTGATTTTAAAAGGATAATTATCATGTTATCGAAACTTTATGTATCACATAAAACTTCGATTTCTTTTAATTGCCAAACCTTACTTTAAAAACTATTTAAGGAGGGTAGTGAAAATTTGATTAACTATATAAGTTATAATGATTCTGTAATTTAAGTATGAATTAAACTAGACATAATGAATACCCACAATTCCATTTCTATTATTCACAATTTTGCAGTACCAAACGCAAACGACTTGAAAATTTTAATTTTTAAAGCGGAAACAACGTTTAACATATTTTCTCACTTATTTTACTAACAAATACGCCCAATTTAATTACGAGCAAAATGTTTGATTTCTATGTTTACTCGACAAAATGTTTGATAACTGAGTCACCGTGATAACAGAGTGGGGCTTGACAACTGGTTTGAGCAAGCTCAACATAACACTTTCCTAAATAAAGGTTTCCACCATGATTTGAAAGTATTTATGCGTATTAGTGTCGAATAAGCATGAGAGGCTAACTACCATGTATGTATTGGGTTTACGCATAAATGATGGCTATTTCCTTTTACAGCGCACACATCCCATAAAAACCCAGAAATTATCTTACCTGGAAAATCTCGCAGCATTGCATTAAATTTACTAAGATCTTAAAAAATATAGTTTTTTATAGATAAGAAATCTTGAATCTACAAAGAATCTTTTATCATTTCCTTTATGTGCGCTCATCATTAAACTAGTCACAATGCAAAAAAAATTCAGTTAAACTAATTCTTTGATGTTTTAGCTCTACACGTATAAAAACTGTTGCGTACAGAAGTCATTATCTATTTCATAAGCTTATTGTGTGTTTAATGCATGTTCCTGACTTCTTTTAACTAAACCTATTACTGAAGAGGAGTGGAGGAAACAAGGCATGCTGACAGCAAGCCTGATTTTTATTATATTCGGTAGGAGATATATTATTTTATTGTAAAAAAAGTTTTCTTTGAGATATCTCTAGGTGTTTGTCACAATATTACTTACAATGAATGGTATATGTTGCGGCGTCAGAGGAAAGTTGTCATTGTATGCAATTTTGTCTTACTTCTTTCCCAAAATCTGCAAGGGTCGTAGCAAAAATACAAGATATTACTGACAACTAATGAGCCTACCGTCCTATATATGGGTGGAAATAAATGTTAGTGAAGTTTTTAAAAGCTTAGATGGTAGGTAGGCAGGCGTTGGCCCAAGACAATTAAAATACACGAGTGGCTTACCCAGGATTCGAATTCAGAAAAACTCGTAAAATTAAGGAAACTTGCAATCAACTGCAACACGGAGGTAGGATTCGGAGCATCAACTTCGGATATAAACAGCCTAATGTTGTGAACGATAGGGTTCACAAACATAAAATATCTGCACGGGCACCATTTTGAGTATAAGTATCTGATCCACTAAAAATACATAAGTTTACATGGCTTACCATAATGCTACTTCTATGAAAAATTTGGCGTAAATCGGTTGATTGGTCTCCGAGATATGGCATAAAAACCTTATTTTCTTAAACGGGGCTAGCTTACGAAATTTCTTTAAAAGGGACTCTGTATGCGATGTTTCTGATACATACTATCAGTTTAAAAAGTTTGATTGAAGTTGTCAAATTGTTAAACAGTTATGCCAAATATATCAAAATATTTATATGGCTGCTATTTTGAAAATCATGGTTTGACCCCATTTAATTCATGTAACTTGACATGGGCTTCTGTAGGTAAGCAAAATTATGTGGAAATTAGTAGAATTAATTAGGAAATATGGCAAAATGTTCAATTTACTCAATTGACACTGCTTTGCCATAATATTTGACAAAAGAGGATCTATATATGCATAAATGATAATTCTAATTAGTTCTGTATGCGTACAAAATTTCGTTGAATTTTGTTGAAAATATTCACATATATAATAAATAATTCTAAATTATTTATATAAAGCCATATTAAAACATGCCTGCCGCATATAACACATGTTAATGTACAAACACTACTGTAGCAATACTTGCATGAAATGTTGGTATGAGTCGGTTGATTGGTCCTCGAGATATGGCATTAAACTTCCATTGTTCATGTGACGATCTTTATAAATGGAGGACTAATATTTTATATATGAGCACATTCGATAATTGTCATAGATACAATACACAAAGTTAAATTTCAATATATTCCATATTTTTGTAGATAAAGCACGCAAAGTTAAGATGTTTATGTAGGATGCCATTAAGAAAAGAAAATATAAATTAATTTGGCCTACACCAGTACAACTTCTACGCCAATTTCAAAGAAACCGTTTGATTGTTTCCCATGATACGGCATTCCACAGACATTTTTGATGGATATAAATCGTAATCTCAGCATACAGAGTTAAGATGAAATCTGTTTTGCAGTTTCGTAGATAAACAATTCTGAGCTAAAATGTTTATATGGCCGCCATTTTCAAAACATGTGAGTCTGATCCTCTCAAGGTTTATCAGTGTACATGGCCTGCATGGTGCTACTTGTTTACCAAATTTGGTAGAAATCGGTTGTTTTTCGGAGATATTACGTAATTCTAACGTCATTTAACGAGCACTTGCCAGTCAGTGTGCCCATTAAAATATATGCAGGTAGTGCCAGAGACATTTTTCAGAGGTTTATTTCAAAAGTGCTCAAACAACTACGACTAACCATTTAAATTTAGTATTTATAGTAGTACCTATTGTCTGTGTTCAACACTGATTCCTATCCCACCAAAGTGACAATTTAGTAAATAATGCTGGAATTGGCCTAAATTCTATATAAATACATGGCTAAGGAAACATATAATGCAGGCTATTGTACACATTTTGGACGATTAATGTAGATGTTTTCCTGAGATATAGGGTCCAAAGTTCGAATACATACCCGAGATTCGGATAATTTTAACGAACATAGTACGTGTTTTTCTATCTGTTTACGTGACTATACACACTTGATAACTATACTTAAGCAATCCCCAAAGGTGAGGTACGGTTTAGTGACCTGAGTACGACACCCGAAACTATAAAACAAAATATTAATTCTCTTTCGGACTTAAAAAAATCTTTGTAATTTTTCCCGGTGTTTCGGAGACTAACATAGGAATAAAGAATAAAGGCGAAATTCAAGTTTTAGCAACTAGATATAGGAATCAGAGTGAGATAAGAGGTTTGCAATTCGATTAATGACCCGAGTTTTGTAAACCTTTTTAGCGAGGTTCGTACATGAATTTTTCACTGTTTAGTATTCATGCACAAATGATACAATGTTTAAAGCAATCTTTAACTATTAGGTACGACGTAGGGACTTGAGTTCAAAGCCTGAAATCGTAAAAAAATGCTAATTTTCTAGTGGACTTAAAAATCTGTATTTAGAACTGACGGCCGTTTATTTTTAAGTTTATCGATTTCACGCGAAAGTTTTGCAAGTGTATATTTCGTGCAAACCGGATCTAATGCCCGACGCAGGTAACTCATTCCATAATTAACTGTCATATCACAAACGCCTGTGGAATCTGTACTCATCGATTCGGCAAGAGGTATTGGTTGCAATACTTGCCGGCTTTCAAAAGACAAATCCTTGCGGATCTTTAATATAAACTGAATGTGACCATTGTCGTAATGTTTCCTCATGAGAAAAAGACTCTTCGTACAGGTGGTTCTCTCATGTTGACGAGAATTTTGACCGCAGATGAAAACTCTATCGGAGAATCAGCATTAACGACAATCAGGTGGCGATGATGCACATCGCGGTTTCATGATCGTTGAGGGTATAGGCAGGCCTTCTTATTCGCAATTCATCTTCACTGTATAGAGAGAGAATGCTTCCAAATCTATGTTTACTTCTCAACGTCTGAACATCAACTAAGGCATAAGCCATCAAGTACAAATCTGTTTAAGAAAGTTGGCGAATGAATGCACGTGGAAGAGGGGGGATGGGGGGACGACATGCCAAAGGATTGCGATTGATCGAAGGATTAGTGAAGATTGTGGAGGATTGCATAATATTGCTGAGGATTGGCGAGGATTGCTGAGGATTGCTGAGTATTTCAGAGGAGATGGCTGAGAATTGGTGAGGATTGCATTGCAGTATTGTTGAGTATTGTTGAGGGTTGTGAAGAGTATTGCTGAGGATTGTGAGGAGTATTGCTGAGGATTGCAGAGGAGAATTACTGAGGATTGTAGAGGATAATTTCTGAGGATTGATGAGGATTGCAGAGGAGAATTGCTGACAGTTTATGAGGATTGCAGAGGATTGTGGAGGAGGATTGCTGAGGATTGGTGAGGATTGGTGTGAATTGGTGACGATTGGTGAGGATTTGTGAGGATTGTGGAGGATTGCTGAGGATGGGTAAGAAGGGTTACTGAGGATTGCTGAGGTTTGGCGAGAATTGTTGAGGATTGTGGAGGATGATTGGTGAGGATAGCTGACGATTTGTGAGAATTAGTGGGGATTAGTGAGGCTTGCGAAGGATTGCAGAGTATTGGTGATGATTAGGGGCACCTGTTTTTCGCGAAAAGATTTCAGGACAAGTTGTGTTCAAAATCACTTTATTTCAAAACCACTTTGGTGATGGAATGATTTGAATTGTTATGTGCCTTATCTGTCTGCCAGCGAATAACGGACGGTCTGTATTGGAGAAACTTAATTCTGATTGGCTCACTTATGTAACAGACTCTCTTCACACAAAGACTAGCGGCCAATAGACAAATGAAGACTGTAAGTGTGCACATAATACATTGAAGTCTAGCCTTGTGCGTGAAACTTTTCACGAAAAACTGGTGGCTGTACTGATGATTGATGAGGAGGATTACTGAGGATTTCTGAGGATTTGGAGGATTGGTAAGGGTTGCGGAAGAGGATTGCTAATGATTGATAAGAATTGGAGAGGATTGTAGAGGATTGCTGAGGAGGATTGTGGAGGAGGATTGCGGAGAAGGATTGATGAGGATTGCGAAGGATTTGNGGATTGTAGAGGATTGCTGAGGAGGATTGTGGAGGAGGATTGCGGAGAAGGATTGATGAGGATTGCGAAGGATTTGAATTGATCGAAGTATTGATATCTTATAACAACACGATGGATAAGACTGTTTATTTTCCAAGTTGGTTTCCTATATTTCAAGTCTCAAGGATCTAGCACTATTGGTTCATAAACCATACACAATTATGCCTATAAAAGTGTTGGTAGGTGCTGATCCATACTATGTATGATTATAAATTCTAGTGCAGAGGTCGCAACTCGTATGATGGGCGTGGATTGTTCATATATACATAGATGAGAAATCTGAGTAGCATATTTTTATTCCTACAAAATAGTCGAGATAGTGAATAATGGATAGTGTAACATAGTGTAATAATTAGACTTCAAGAGAGGAGACTGGGAATGAAGTAACTGAATGAGAGATTTTAGCATGTTTCCACAATAATCAATGCACAATTTAAAAAAAAACAAAAGATAAATTAACCTTTATTATTAAAAAAATTAAAAAAGAACCAAAATTATTACGATTTGGATNAAAAAAAAAACAAAAGATAAATTAACCTTTATTATTAAAAAAATTAAAAAAGAACCAAAATTATTACGATTTGGATTACCCTATGCTTATAAAACCAATATGGCTATAAGAAACAGACATATGCTTGAAGGTTTAGAGGTCATAACTGCCAAGCACCTTCGGGTACATACGACAATCCCAAGTCGAAGGCTTCCAGTACCCTTTGAGTCGAGTTGAAGACTGCCGAGCTCGTCCGAGTAAAGCCGAAGACCTCCCAGCCGCACAGCCGCACAGCCGCAAAAGCCGCAAAGCCCCCATTTGAAATAAATTATGCCCGCGCTCTCCAAACACCGTTGCTACTGTACATTTTATTCCTTATATTTTCATATTTAATTAAAATTGCCATCACAAACCTGATTTGTTGAATATAAAATGTAATAAAATAATTTTCATTAAATTTTCTACAACTTTGTATTATTGGTTACGAATAGCGCATTGTGCTGGAAGGCTGTCTGAACAATTCAAACTAAAGCTAAGTCTGATATCCAGAAAGTACGCATAAGATAAAGAAAATTCTGGTAAATATACTAAACTGCAATATGCGTTTTTATCTTATAGGCCTATATGGAGTGTAAATTAATGCCACATATCATGNGTAAATATACTAAACTGCAATATGCGTTTTTATCTTATAGGCCTATATGGAGTGTAAATTAATGCCACATATCATGATGCAAATGTAGGAATGTTCAGAGTCGCTACTATACTAAGTTGACAACTTCCATACGCACTTGCCCTTTTCCTAAGCAGATGTTGATGGATGTGTGTGGAAAAAATGTATCATTCGCGTTTTCTTGCTGTAGGCTGTTCATGATGATCTGAACACATTTGAAATCAACCTTTGAAAAACGTCACTGCCCTACCTGCATGTTTTTAACTGGTACACTGACGGGTATGCGCCCGGTAAAGTTGGCAACGACGGAGTTGAAGTAGTTCCACTTGCTAACGTTGAATAAAAATTCTTCGGTAAATATTTGTGAACACTCAAATGATATATTATGATATATGTTTTTTCAGTGCATCGAAGTGCAATAATTAACAAATTTCTTAAACATTTACTTTTCTAGTAATTCTACAGTTTCACTTGACCAAGGCATGAGTAAAGTCGCCAGCCCTATAGCAATGATAATTTTACATATGGTGGAAGAATACACGGTGCGTATATAAGCAGGGCTTTCAAAAGTGATCAGGTTACCGTGAACAGCATTTATGAGGTAAATCTGAGAATAATTTATTTGAGTGCAACTATTCGGAGTGATTGTGTTGCAAAATTGTATGCCCATCCGAGGCACAGTTTCTTCATGCCTTGGCCTTACTCAGGTATGTTGGCTCCTCTCCCGGATCCAGGGGATATCTGGATATCGGCGTCGAGGGCAGCCGGTCGAGTGACGTAACGCCATGTCTGGAACACTGCATTGTAAGTGCGCGAGATTAAGTCTCCCGGGAGGACAAATCTTGTCTATTTTCTAGCCATTCCAAGGCGGCAACTTCTATTACTCTACTAGTCCGCGCACTTGGAAGGTATAATCAATTCATAGTTACTACCCAAGTTCTCTAAAGCCCTGAAAAATTTCTACTTTAAAGTTATTCCTCCTCCTCATGNATCAATTCATAGTTACTACCCAAGTTCTCTAAAGCCCTGAAAAATTTCTACTTTAAAGTTATTCCTCCTCCTCATGCAAATAAAACTTAATGAATTCTCGAAAATTACACCAAAGGGACAACGCACGGTATTTTTCCGCACTTAGTTAAATGATATTTTGTGTGAGAACTATTTCTTACTAGGCATTACCAACACAAATATATATTCTTCCTGTTTTTATTCATATAAATTTTAAATGGTATATAAGAATTTAAAGATAAAATNACCAACACAAATATATATTCTTCCTGTTTTTATTCATATAAATTTTAAATGGTATATAAGAATTTAAAGATAAAATGTAAGTAACAGTTAAAGTTAACCTAAATAAATTCCTTTTATGTGTCTAATCGCGGTTTTTTCGAACTTTTTATATCAAACCTTTGAAAATTCATCCCATGTACGACGTGTTTGGTTACNTGTCTAATCGCGGTTTTTTCGAACTTTTTATATCAAACCTTTGAAAATTCATCCCATGTACGACGTGTTTGGTTACAAGCGTTTTATAACTGTGTTCACATAAAAGTGCTGTATTTTTGGAAAATTTTAATTTACACTTATATTTTGTCTATAAATAATNTTATAACTGTGTTCACATAAAAGTGCTGTATTTTTGGAAAATTTTAATTTACACTTATATTTTGTCTATAAATAATAATATTTCAGCTATAATTAACATGAATAAAAATAATGAGAATATAGGTCTGTTGGTTGGTAATGCCTAGTAATAAATATTTCTTATGCAAAATACTATTACACTGAGTGCGCAATAATGCGGTGTGTTTGTCACTTTGGTGTGATTTTATAGACTCGGTTAAGCTTTATTTGCATGAGGCGGAGGAATATATTAGAAGTAGAGATCTAGCAGTGCTTAGGAAAATTTGGAAGTATCCGTGGATAGACTATATGTATAGTNGGAATATATTAGAAGTAGAGATCTAGCAGTGCTTAGGAAAATTTGGAAGTATCCGTGGATAGACTATATGTATAGTGCGCTTGTGATACATCACACACTAAGGAAACAATAAAAACGTCATGCATGGAACGTTTTTCAAACATTTTATTTAAAAGTTGTGTGAAGATAATGCGAATAGTCTATACTGGTTGTTTTACCAGCCACTNTGTTTTTCAAACATTTTATTTAAAAGTTGTGTGAAGATAATGCGAATAGTCTATACTGGTTGTTTTACCAGCCACTGGCACATACGTCACGAGCAGTCAACTGTCAGAATCACATCTTTTCTTTTTCACATTACAAAAAAAANACCAGCCACTGGCACATACGTCACGAGCAGTCAACTGTCAGAATCACATCTTTTCTTTTTCACATTACAAAAAAAAATATTTATTTTAGCTGCGTATATGTTATGAAGAAAATTCTTCACACGCTATTGTTTATGAGAAATGCAACACCCAGGAATATGGCGAATCCAAAAGCGGAGGATGTGTGGAACAGTGTAACANGCTATTGTTTATGAGAAATGCAACACCCAGGAATATGGCGAATCCAAAAGCGGAGGATGTGTGGAACAGTGTAACAGCAATAAGTGATTACGATCGCAGAGAGATGGCTTACGCGTAGGCCTATCAGCGCCCTCTCGTGTGTGACCGGAAACGTTAGTGTTACACCAAGCTTAATCAGTGAAGGGCCTTCAAACGAAGTGAAAGCAAGTGGCAGAATGCCTCGTCGACGTCAAAGGGCGCCATATCAGCACGCGAGTGAGTTCGAACGTGGCAGAANAAAGCAAGTGGCAGAATGCCTCGTCGACGTCAAAGGGCGCCATATCAGCACGCGAGTGAGTTCGAACGTGGCAGAACGATCGGTATACGGGAAACGGGTTTTGTCATACCGTCACATTTCGTCTCGTACATAGCATGCTGCTACCACAGTGATGAGTGTATGGAACCAGTGGATAGTAGGGGGTCGTACGATGAGCGGGTACTGGACCACGCAATGTAACCACAGCACAGGATGACCGCGATCTTGTACGCATGGCCGTAACGGACCGTACAGCCNCACTGGACCACGCAATGTAACCACAGCACAGGATGACCGCGATCTTGTACGCATGGCCGTAACGGACCGTACAGCCTCGTCCACGGTGTTGGTTCGACACTGGAGTACTGCAAAGTGTGGACCTGTCTGCGTCGACGGTCGGTTCGGAGCGGTCTGTTGCGGGCTGGACTGGTGGCATGTATGCCATTGCGTCGGCTTCCATTGTTCAGAAACCACAAATGCCTCAGACTGCAATGGGCACGTGAACGCCGTCGCTGGCTTGCTGAATGGCAAATTGTAGTGTTTTCGAACGAGTCCCTCCTCAGCCTGTCCTACAGTGATGGCCGCATACNTGGCTTGCTGAATGGCAAATTGTAGTGTTTTCGAACGAGTCCCTCCTCAGCCTGTCCTACAGTGATGGCCGCATACTTGAACGTGTTAGATGCTACCGTGGTGACCGCAATCTGGCAGCCTGCATTATGGAGCGGCATTGCAGACAAACACCAAGTGTGATGGTTTGGGGCGGCATTGGATACAACTTGCGATCTCGACTCCTACGTATTGACGGTAATTGACAGCAACCACTACATCAGGGAGGTTTTATAGCCAGAGGTACTGCCCCTCCTTCAGGCTACTCCACATGTCATATTTCAGAAGGAAAATGCCCGGCCACATGTGGCGAGGAATGTGTTAACCTTCTTCAATGAACGACGTGTACCACTGCTTCTTTGGCCTACACGTTCGTCGGACATGTCGCCCATCGTANTTTAACCTTCTTCAATGAACGACGTGTACCACTGCTTCTTTGGCCTACACGTTCGTCGGACATGTCGCCCATCGTATATGTCTGATATATGGTTGGTCAGCTACTTGTTCGTCACGGTCCTCCAGCAACCACTGTTGATGCTTCGTGGAATCGCATACAAACTGCGTGGAGGGAGATTACCCAGGAACTTATCTAGGTACTCTTTGATTCCACGCGATGACATATAGAGGCTCTGATTGCATCACGTGGGGGCTTCACACCATGCTGAATTCTCAAGGACAAAGATCATGCACAGTTTTGTAATACTTATCAATTGTGTATTGTCATGTACCTAATATGTGGTAAAAATTTCATTTCAATCACACGTATCCTTCTTGATGTTCCGTTTTTCACAAACGTTAGTGTATTTAGCACCTCAGTAATCGTCACTCTTTTCGGTGTGTATGGTAAAGCCTTTCCTCTTTAATGGATTCCAACACATGGTGAAACTTCAGCCCGGCATGCCGCATCCANGGTGTGTATGGTAAAGCCTTTCCTCTTTAATGGATTCCAACACATGGTGAAACTTCAGCCCGGCATGCCGCATCCATCATCTTGCACTACACTGGTTACTTGGTGCGTTTTACCCCGAACCGAAAATGAATAAAAATATCTCAAATCTGCAAACACATATGCTCGTACATGGGAACTAATTGATTAAGTATTTATTACATTACGATATGCTATAAATAGTTAAAATTACTACATTTTACTTTAAATTTACAAAATAACGTCTGAACTATTTTTNCATTACGATATGCTATAAATAGTTAAAATTACTACATTTTACTTTAAATTTACAAAATAACGTCTGAACTATTTTTGCAGCTATCATATTATAAGCCTTATAGCCAGCATGTTGTATTCACCTTCTGACAATGTTTACCACCGCTGTCGCTTTGAAATGTATGAAGCGTAGAAGTCTCCTGAGAGAAAAGTACATGAACCAGGCCGCCCTGTGCTATCAACCTGCGTATGGGTGTCCAGCCCAGACACGAGTATGTTCAGCACTGCTGCACAGAATAGCCAGGTATACAGAAGCGAAAATACTTGGCAGTTCTCTTCGTGTAGGGATGCTTACGTTTCTCATTGGCCACGCTAGGCTTGTTTACATTATATATACTTTCGATATTACTGTTTTTTTTATATTCTAACCTTTTTACCATAATTATAAAGTCACTAATCTGCCTTAATTAAAAACTGCTGTATGTAAGAAACAGGAGCGAACAGGCAAGAATGAAATGTGACATTGTACATCTGTAACAAAAACACTTGATTGTATTGTAAAGTTTTAAAAAACGTAATTGAGCAGTTTTAGGTACGTCAACGAACTTGGTTATGGGCTTCATAATATTTCTTTCACCATTATGAATTATCTTTAAATAAATAAAAAGGATTTATGACTATATGAATTTGTGGATATTCATATTTATTGAGAAGTAAAAATTGAAAATTGTATTATTTACGTTTCATACTCGTGGTCTTCAACCATACATCTTTCTTTTCTTGGTGTATTTTGGCGTATGTATGAATATTTTATCCATCAGTGTGGTACAATTCACAATTTATTATTTCTTCACATGTTGGGTTTGTTGCCAGTTTCGGTATCCATGGCTTAATCACAACTATGCTGACGAAAAACATACTACCCGGCCCATGTATACAAGGGACAGACCAACTCACATCCNTGGCTTAATCACAACTATGCTGACGAAAAACATACTACCCGGCCCATGTATACAAGGGACAGACCAACTCACATCCATGCAGTGACGTCACAACGTAATTAGGCGAGCTAGGCACGTTTTCGCTGGCATTTAAATCATGATGCTTTCCCTTGGCTATAGCTTTCTTCAGATTAATTTGCCAGGCGTAAGACTTTGTAGGTACAATAATGGTTGAAAAATAACCACCAGATATAATCGTGCATGTTGCCCATTGCGAATGGGATAAAAACGTACAAGCGTGTTTCCTAAATAAACACACCTGTTATGCGGAGTATATAATGATTAAATCTTTTAAATCACGGCGTATGCGTAGCCTTGTCTTCGGGTACAGGAGGAAAATGCTTTGGCATTATCTTTTATGATGGCGTACTTATTCGTTGACTGGTTGCTTACTTTTCTAGAAGCGGCTAATATGTCTGAGCAGTTACGTCACTATGTGAGAGATTTCCTACTGATTTCAGCAGCTAATCACGTCATGCCATTCTGCAGGAAACTGAGATGATTCTTATGGTTATTGAAGATGAGAGTTGGAGACAGCCCGCAGCAGTTTTGCCTCTGTAAACATGTTCTTTTCCCGGGCCATCATGATTCGCATGATCAGGGCGGGTTGCATAGCCGTGCATGGCGCGTTGCGTCTGACGACTTGCAGGAAGTTTCTCCCGCAAACCGTCTTCTTATCTCCTCACCCCACTGACACAATATCTATAGTCCATTCACGGTTACCCACAACTTTTCTGAAGCCCTGCTTAAGTTCTGCTTCTAGAATATTCATCCGCCTCATGTAAACCAAGCTTAACTGAGTATAGAAAACTACACCAAAGGGACAACGCACCGCACTCGTGCGCAATCAATGAAATAATATTTCACGTAGGAACTATTTCTTACTAGGCATTACAAACACAGCTGTTTTCCCCCATTTCATTCATATTAATTATAAAAAAAAATATAATTGAAAGTCCTATTTAACTGAAAATAAGGTACTTTTATGTTATTTACTGTCAACACAAGTATAAAACGCTAACGATACGTGGCATGATTGGAAAACAACCAAACCCGTCATACATGGTGCGATATTTCAAAGGTTTGATTTGAAAAGTTACAAGAAACCGCGAATAGACTATATAATGAGCGCAGGGGCTGCTCACGGCACATAGTACTTGATAAAACAGGGGTGAAGTAAGCACTTACTCCGCGACTCGGGCCGCACACGCCAGCCAAGTTGCGTTACTCGCCACCGACATGGGGGAAGGCCGTTCGCCAGTCAGCGCCTCGAAACTTATTTGCATGATGACTAATCAGTGTCTCGCGCAGCTAATCAGCGAACGGCTACGCCAACATCGAATGTTATGTGAAGCCTTGTCACTTCTCTATACTTCAGTACTGTATCACGCAACGTTCGTTAGCGCTGGCTTTATTATTATTATTTACAAAATTAGCGTCTGTCAATAACTTTTACTGACCCCAAAATTCTCATTTATCTATGAGTACGAAAACACTGTATTGTAAATTTTGTATATTTAAATGGCACGGAAATAATGCTTAAAAAATGGTTTACAATTCTAAACGAACCATTACTAGAGACCCCGTTGCCATAATGGTTAATTCTACTCAAAGCAGAAATTTCAAGAGTTTTAGTTTGGTAACTAAAACTCTTCGCCGCCAAGGTGCACTGGTGTAGCATGTGTAAATGAAATAGTTGCAATTTTCATATAATAAACTTTCTTCTTCGCACTAGAATGTAAATATAACGAAATATGTTCACGTGTTGTTTAACATTCTGTTGTAAACTGGATTTTGCACAACGTTGGCTTACATAATTAATTTATTTAAATATAACAAATTAATCGAAATAATAGTGATAATGTTAAAATATAATTTCTAAGGCTTCTTGCGCAGCTTCCTTGAGCGAAAGAACAAAAATACTGAGTTCCTTTTAATGGTGGCTAAATTTATTTCACACTTTAATTAGTAATTTTTCAAATATTGAAATAAGTTTGCTTATGAATGCTCAATGCCAAACAGAGTTGTATGTTTACTGCTTACTCTTGTAAACACAATTATAGGACGTGAATAATAGGTACGAAATAAAGTTAATATAGTCAATTCACGGTTACTTCCAACTTTTCTGAAGCCCTGCTAAGGATCCACTTCCAGGATATTCCTCCACCACATTCAAACAATGCTTTGCCAAGTCTAGAAAATTACACCAAAAGGACTACACACCGCATTGGTGCGCATTCTGTGTAGTAATATTATGTATAAGAACTACTTCTTATTAGGTATTACTAACACACCTGTTTTTTTACTGTTTTAATTAACATTTATAATAAATGACATATAATAATTTGTAAATAATATATAAGTACAAAATTATATTAACTAAAAGTAGCATATTTTTACGTTGACAGAATTATAAAATACTTCTGATACATAGAATATTAAGCAAATAACCAAACGCGTCATAGATAGGATGATTTTTCGAAGGTTAGATTACAAAAGTGTGAAGAAACCGTGAATAGACTATACCCAATAATTTGGCTAGATCAAGTATATATATTACAATTCGAAAAAAAACTAAATTAAACACATAGAAATATATCATTTCACTATTTACCGCCGGCATAAAATTGACCTCTTTGGAACACTATGACAAAGATTTTCCTTATGCCAATCTCTCTCACAAGAAATTTCGTTTTGTTTCTAAGCTGAGTGGAATAAACCTTAACAATAAGTATGTTGGTAAGCAGTGATCATGTGCATACGCCATAGAATTCATTAATGAAAATTGCGATGTACATTAAGCGCTTAATTTAATGTGGAATTGGGTGCAGAATTAGAAGTGTCTACCGAATATATGAAGTAAAATCATGGCGCTGATATTTAACAGCGCCGTTAATAATTCAGTCCCTTTAGACTGGAATTGTTTTCCTTTCCCTCCGTGGCTCGTGAATGAGTTCCATTACAAGTAAAGATTACAGCGGGGTAATAAGAAATGACTGATTTCCCTAGAGTGCTATCAATCTTTGTCCCTGCTCAGAGCAGAGAGAAATATGAAATGCTCCGAGAACTTACCTGCTCTTAATCTAATCAAAATTCTGGGTAATAAATTGCTGCCTAACTTTATAAACGTAGATATGTCGCACTAAAAGAGAATTTCCCGGTTATAATTGTTACAGATACTCACATTTTACATGATGGAACGTCATTGATTTACGTACGTTTTATTTATACAAATTGAGTTTTATACGGATATAAGTATACAGACAGCATACGTGCGTTAACCATGTATTCCTATTATGTGAGGCTATATCTATCAGACAAAAGATATTCTCGGTCCGCTCGGTCGTATCTAAGCGGTATTTAACCTACCCAGTACAACACTTCTGTACTTGTTACAAGCAATTCTTTGGAAACTAGTTGCCAAAGATTTTATTGTAACTCTACAGCTTAAATATTTTACATTCACAACAATTATTTTGGGAAACATCCAAAATGGTTTATGAACCTCAATATGTATCATAAGCTTGAAGTCTACAACATTTACGTGTTAAAATTCAACGTTAGTTTTACACTTTTTTTACAAAGGTTTTATGAAATTTACTCTAATTGATTTGTAGTATTACAAAAATTTATTTGGCAACTAGTTCCCAAAGAATTCCTTGTCCAAATGTAGAATTTTTTTCAGTGTAACTAAGGTTAACTTCAGATTTTTTAAAACAAATTTTCATGAGAAAGATAACTTGATAAAATGTAGGGTAAGCAAGATCACAGAGTAGATAAGTACAGAGAAGTGAAGCATCTTGTTCGACGAACTCCAGCTGCACACGCCAGCAAAATGGCGTCACTGGCCAGCAACATGAGGTAGACCGATCTCGCTGGTAGCCGTCACAACCAGCCTTGTGTCCCAACATTGGACTGTTTTTCTGCAAACACGACTATTAAGAACGGCGTAAATTGCATTTTAGGTTAGAAAACGGTTTAGTAAACAAGTGTTTTACGATGTTTGCATACTTCCTCTAACAAATTTGTAATGCAGTTTGGTTAAATTCAAATTTATAAAAGTATTTTATTAATATAAAAAGTGTTTGTCTTTCGAAAATTGAGATATAAATAAATACGTTTATCACGGTTCATAATATGACTTTGACAGTTGTGTTCCGTTGGGGTAGGTCAGTGTTGGGTAGATGCGCAGAAGACGAATAATCGGTCTACCTCATCGTTAGTCTATGGTCGGAACGCCGCGCCGTTCGCCAATCAGCGCCTGCTGACTTACTTGCCAGCCCGCGGCCCAGCCATTAGAGTACCTTTCGCAACACGCAATAGCGAATTAGACTCAAGAGTCGTTTCAATGATACTCGCGTAACCAATAAGAGAGTGGGGACGCCCACATAAAAAACCCGCCACGCCATTTTGTTCTTTACTTTTATCTGCTCTGTGATTGTGACCATAACGCATAGGAAGGTTATTTTTTGGCCGGAACTGTACACTGCGAGGATCAGTGGTCCGTGATCGCCCATGCGGGTGGTAATTCGTAAACTGCGCTACTGTTGTACAATAAGAGTGCTTTATAGTACTATTGCGGAACACAAAGCTTACATCTCATTGTTTGTAATAGCGAAACAAGAGCTGTTTCGGTATAGGCTACTTCAAGAAATGTCTTATCTGCGACATCTGAAGTTACGTATTAAGGGATTTCCCTCGTTGCCATCGGGGTATAGTTGTGAACAGTCGTGTTTATTTCAATTAAAAATAAAATGAATATTTCAATGGAAATCTTTATACATTTGGATATCGAAACACAATTGTGGTTGTTAAAAAGTGTAAAATTCAGCTTAAGTCTGTTTACCATTTTTATTCTTCTGTGTAAAACTGTTTTTTAGAGTATGGCGCCAAAGCTGTACCATTTATTGAAACACATTTCTCTATTAAAACCCTAGTCGAGACTTGAAATTCTGAGGAAACAGAACACACGCAAATCTTGATCGTGCTATTTTCCATCGCTTTCTAAAGCTTCCTTACAGCCGGACGTGACCTTGAAGTGTTTTAAATTGTTCGCTAAGGAGGCCCTTGAAAGCGGGCCTGAAAGGGTTAACGTTAACACTAACTGACATATGTAAGGCAATGCTGGCAAACAGTTATGAAATGTAATTAATGTGTATCAGTAAAACAGTAATGCTTAAATCGTAGCACAACGAAACTGTTTCTTTACTTTCTTTTCGTTTCCATGCATCAATGTATGAATCGGTGTAGTGGTAAGGCCTCTGTATATCTGAAAATCGTCCGCCACTGCCAGATACATAACGGAGTGCGACCATTCTCTAGCCAGAAGAGAGACGCGCAGTACACTCGTAGTTTTATTGTTAGTAGTTGCAGAGCTACGTTTTAGCAACTGAACTGTGATTTAGGAAACAATCATTATACAGAAAATAGGAAACAACAGCTTACTCTAAAACAGTACACCTTCTTCCATCGCTTTTTGGGTTGGCTTCTCATCAGAAACGTACCACAACGAGTAGAACAAAACGTTTAATCTTCTCGGGAAAAGTTGAACGTTTGTAGGGCTCAATATGTACAAGACCAACCGTTTTTTCTCATTATTGGATGCCATACATGGATAAAGTTATCATCCCATATTGCTAAAACAAAGACTATTCTGATACCTGCTCTAAAACAGAACATTTGCGATTGCTTTGCAAATAATTTAGCTGAGTCAAAACTCTATTAATCAATCATAGGAGGATAAAATATAGTGCCATCAAAGATATGTTGGCTCAAAAAAATTTCCATATTTTCTAGTGTTCCTATTTATAATTAGAGACAAGTTTTACTGCCCGAAGGCCCTCACACCCTCCATCCTCCCGCACTGCAACTGTACTCGGATTAGTAAGACAGTGCACTGGACTTTCTCCTCTTCCCTCTTAGGCCAATTCACTGTTCTTAGTGCCTTCACGCGTTATTTTACCGGTTCTCTCAGTAAAACCGGTCCTCCTCCCCAATCATACGTATTCTGACTTCAAGCTTTGAAGCCTTTACCCGAATGCTCCCTCATGGAACCTCAAAATGTTTCTCTTGCCTTTGGTCGTATTGTTCCAAACTCTTCTCAAACTTAATGGCAAATTCATTCCATATCTTATGGAGCTCTTTATCGTTCGTTAAATTACCCAATTGCCAGTGAATTCTCTCTCTATATGTTATTTCCTGTAGCCAATGTCATATGTATTCAGTTTTGATGCAGTCCATAATCACATCCTGCATTTTTTTTATCTTTGAAATTTAATGGCAATTGTGAGTTCATGTTATTATACTGGTATGATTGGACTGTGACTATTGCGGACCATGTAACTTCTATTTATGTCAATTTTTTTCTCATGATCGGCATTAGACACAGTCCAATCATACCAACATAATAACATATTGCATTGTGTCGTCGACACCGCAAACATCACATAACGATGGTCGCACCAGCCGAAAACTGAAGTTTCGCCTTGAAGTTCATGTGGTGTGTGTTTAGTTGCGTACTGTAATGATTCATGTTGATCTAATCCCATTTCATTTGTTCTTTACTTCTGAAATTAGGCTGTACATAACTCTTCCCTTTTCGGCAGTTGACAATGCCTTTTGCCACTTTTGGAGAACTTCTTCCATGACTTATGACTTCCCTTCCTTCGACAGCCATCCTACTCGCGTTCTCTGCGCCACAATGCCACGGTATCTGACCAGAAGATCAGCAGGCAGTACTCCAACCATGATCAGGAGTGATTCATTGGATACTGAGCATTGATGAGTGATTGGTTACTGAGTACTGATGAGCTTCCTTCTATGTATTGTGGCTTAAAACACTGCTTTATATATTATTCTGAGTGTTCTATAGCTGAGGCCCCAGCTGGTATTTCCAATTCTTCTTAGTTTTTGAAAGACTACTACAGCCTTTCGTGACGCATACTCACCATGCTTGAGAAAGTTCATCTTGTCATCCATAATGACTCCCAAGCACTTGAACTCATGTACAGTTTTAACCAGTACCCCACAGTAGTACAAAGTTAGCGGTCTCTGCAGTTTTCTTTTCAGGAGATGCTGCTGTCTTGGTTTTTCCTATGTAGAATCTCAATTTCACTTGCAGTGACCAATCCCGTATCTTCTCCATTATTTCTGCTGCTTTTTCTTCTAATTGCCTCATTGCATCTCCCGTAATCAGGATCAGGCAATCTTCTGCATATCCGAAGGCTACATACCCTGGCGGAAGACCCAGTTCCAAAAATCCATTAAATAGGATGTTCCATCGGATAGGTCCTAAGACCGACCCTTAGAGGTCAGCATTTTTTCACTTGTATTGTTTTGGCAGTACATGTGCTATGTCTGTCTGCAAAGAAGTCCAGGATCACTTTGTAGATGTTTGCTGGACATCCTTTCCTCTTCAGTTGATGCATTACTTCTGGTCACTAGACATTGTTCAACATTCCTTTAATATCCAGGAACACGCCAAGTGCATATTTTGCAGCGGACCTTTTGACATACTGCATGCCATCATATAAGGCGAAGTCTGTTGCCATGCCTTTTCACATTTTTTTCTTGAAGTATCACTTCAGCTTCTACAGCCATAATTAATTGCCAATTGATTAATTTCTCATATACTTAGCCCAGTACCAGAGGCAATGTTAGATACCTGTATGATCATGGATGTTCTGGATCTTTGCCATCTCCTTTATACAAGATCCGCAGACTTTCTTGTTTCCAAGGGGCAGGAAACACANTGTTCTGGATCTTTGCCATCTCCTTTATACAAGATCCGCAGACTTTCTTGTTTCCAAGGGGCAGGAAACACTCAAGTTCTAAGACAATCATTATATAGCTGTAGCAGATCTTTCTTGATCCTGGAGTAGCTTCTCTTTATTATTTCTGCTCCCAGACCACCATAGCCTGGTGCCTTCTCATTCTTCAGCTGGTATACCACTGCAGTCTGTTCTTCCTGATGCATCTGCTACATCCGGGATTTCTACCATTTCCAGCCTCTTGCTGGTGTGCTCTTCAACCACTCCTTCTTGGGAGTCATGTGGCATGAGCGCGTGGAGCAGAACTCCCATTTACCTGCAGACNACCTGCAGAGGACAGTGCAAAAGTCTCTCAATCTATATTAATGCTTGGTGGAGGTATTGACTTCATTTTATTTGAGGCCAATTTGTTTACCACAACAAATGTGTCCTCATTGCCAGCTTGTGTAACAAAGTCTGCCCATGATTTGTTTTCTTGAACCAAACCCTGATGAAGTAAGCCTGTTTTTTTCCTTTTGTATTCTTATGCGCATTGCACTCTCTCTTCACTTCTGAGTATGTGAAGTTTCCATCTTTCTCTTCGTACTTATAATCAGGGATCTGTCAAATATTGGCCAGTATGCTGTCCCATGTACAAATCGGACCTCTCTCTCAATGTCTGGCATAAGGCAGCCTCTTCTCTCGCCATTATAGACTTCATACTCAATAAGTCTATGGTCACTTGCACTTTCATCCATCACCTTCTAGTTGCTGGCATAGTCTTTAGCCTTTCCATTGTACACTGTTACATCAATATACATATCAGCGTTATGCACCTGTGAGGTATATTTCGGCAACTCTCCTTCAACATTACCCACATTCAGTTCATTTGCTGAAATGAAATGGCTCACCAGATCACCAGCTTCATCATTTCTTTACGAGCAGGTCCACTATGACTCCCCGTATATCCCGAAGGGTTTGAGTTTCATCCCCAAACTGGAGAGTCGGAGGCACTTGCCATCAGTGTTACATCCATTTCCGTATTGGCACTCAATATTCCAACATGGAGTATATTACCACTAGTATATACTGTGCCTTTTAGACACAATACTTTATCAAACGGCACATAAGGCACCTGAAAGGGGACGACTATGTCAAGCTTATGTTCCACCACGACCATGTTTAGCTCAGCAGTGACCGCAGGGACATATATATAAATATGATACACAGCCATCACAGCCATGCTCTTATTTGTTAACGGGGTGCTCTTAGCCATTACGGCCATTCCGCACCCCGGCCTCCCAGTAGGCGGGGAAGAGGGATCACGCCCTCTCAACTCAGACATGACCAGCGCTTACCGAAATTTACCAAACCCGTAGCCCCGCCCTGTTCATCAGGCCGTACAGAGCGTAGCCCCAATCTGATTTACCAGCTCGCACCAAGCATGACCTACCACAATGCCTGAGATCCTAGTACTCAGTTTACCAAGCGTGTGGTCTGGCCGGAGCACTACCCACACCCCTGACGTCAATCGCGGGACGCCACCGGAGCAGTGCACTGCTCACCGCCCGGCTCCTCAACAAGAGGGGGAATCTCTCCGAGCCTCCTCCAGCATGCAGAGTCAACCACTGCCAGCACGAGTCCAACCTCAACTGATCCGTACACCAGAGAAAACCTCCGGATGAGCCAACCAGATCATCCAGTGTTACCTCTTATTTTCCATGGCACTCATAGGTTTTCCACTGCCCCACCACCAGGGTCGCCACCCACGGGCAGGGAGACGCGGAGTCCCTCTGAAAATTGGTGGGTACCATCATCCTATTCCGGTTTTATAGCCTGGTTTTTCGTCACCGAGAGCCGAACTCGCCACGCCACCCATAGGGCTCACCCCGCTGACGTAAGACACCCGTCCTTTGCCATACATAGAATTTATTCACAGGGAAATTCCTGTTTTGGGCTCCAATGGCCTGAATGCCAAGAGGTCCAACACCCCACCAAGTGGGGTACTAGTGGGGGGGGGCAAGTACCTAGGCCAATAGGCCTAGGTACTAACTATCGGCCCAAGCCATCGTGGCAGATACACCTATACAGCCACTAGGAAGCTGATTCCCATAGGGTACGGAAAGGGACAGAAAAAATTCGCATTTGGCATTATCTGTGGTCTACACTACTCAGTACTTTGTACGCTAGAGCCTCAGGTGATCGTACATTGACTGCCACCTTAGNAATTATCTGTGGTCTACACTACTCAGTACTTTGTACGCTAGAGCCTCAGGTGATCGTACATTGACTGCCACCTTAGGGAGTAGCGTGATTCATCCTTGACGAGGTAGTATGGAAATGTTGATTGTTTTAATGCAGGTTTGGCCCAGAGTCGTCCATGGTGTTTCTAAGAACATATGAGTATAGAAATGCAAAATTCTAGTTTTTTATCAGGTAGCAAGTAGAATTCATCGTCCTNTGTTTCTAAGAACATATGAGTATAGAAATGCAAAATTCTAGTTTTTTATCAGGTAGCAAGTAGAATTCATCGTCCTATGTATGTTCGTGTCAATGCCACTTGTTTATTGGCTTTGCAACGGCGAGGAGACACCTATATGGCCGAGCTGAGGTTCAGGAATTTTTTAAAGTGTTTAATTATAAATAACTCCCTGGACTAAAAAAAAGGAAACACATTAACATAATAATATAGAGATTGCCAGAATATCAAGACAATAGGGAACACACAACAAAACATTTTATAAACAGTGCATATTAGGCACACAGTGCGGTTTAAGTTCAATGTGGTTTAAGTTCAGTTAGCACAAAATCAACAAAAGAAGTAGTTTGTATTATTCAGAATTGTTACAGTATGGGTAAAGAAAGGATTCTTTGTCGTCTTTCGTCAAGCCTACACAATCTTCAGGCACACTGAAGAGCCAAAAAACTGGTACACCTGCCTAATATCGTGTAGCCCCTCCCCCTCCCCCCCAGCCCGCAGAAGTGCCGTGAGACGACGTGGCATGGACTCAACTAATGTCTAAAGGTGTGCAGGAGGCAATTCACACCATGAATCCTGCAGGGCAGTCCACCAATCCAATCTGCGCCAATTTGAGAAAGGGTTGCACATCTGTCACGTTTAATGATTCTCGTCAGTAGTCGTTTGTCCCTTTGTTTCGCGATATTTTTCCAGCCGCAGCGATGTCGAATATGTTATGTTTTACCGGATTCCTGATATTAACGGTACACTCGTGAAATGGTCGTACGCGAACATCCAAATGTTATCGCTACCTCGGAGATACTATGTCCCATCTCTCGTGCGCCGACTATAAAACCACGTTCAAACTCACTTAAATCTTGATAACCTGCCATTGTAGCAGTAGTAACCGATATAACTGCCAACCGCATCGCGTTACTCTGATTGGTTCCATACCTCTGTTATTTGCATACGCACGCCTATACCAGTTTTTTTTTTTTGCGCTTCAATGTATATATTGTAGACCACTGATGCGCAAAAGCATATCAATCGTTGAAGTTTCATTTCACACCCTACAAAAACAAGAATGAGTTTTGGTTGATGTCAACTTGGCCTTCTTCTTTGTAAATTTGTATTTCATTGTTAGCTTACTCACAGATAATTTGTCACAAACTATTCCTTCTTTGGGACAGTACCTTTGCGTTTATGGCAGCAGTTTTCTTGGAAACTGCTTGCAAATTTATCTTTGGTTCTACTGTGATGAGTATAACGTCGATGATTCTAACTTCTATAGTGACCGCGGTAATGTAGTTGTTAGAGTGTACGCCTCCAACCTAGGCGAACCGGTTTGTATTCCCAGCGGCGTCACTCCTGGATTTTCGCATTTGGGAATCGTCCTGAACGATGCCTCTAGTCAGCGGGTTCTCGGGGATCTCCCGTTTCCCCTGTCCTTGCATTCTGGCGCTACTCCATGTTTACCTCATTTCACCTTAATCGGCTCTCAAAATCTCGATGTTGAAAGCCGCCCAAATATCTCCACTTCACTCAGATGTTATTACTGAAAATGAAATACCAGAATGATAGGCACTAAGAATAATCACAAATTATTACTAAAGAAACAGGCTGTTAATTTGTAAAACAAAATATCTCAAAAATGAGACATTGCGTGGAAAAACTCACAAATTTTTAAATTTCATGAAAGGTATACGTTACAATAAAATATCAATTTTCTTTTATAAACTTTCTCTTTATGGTGAGAAGGTGGAAGGGTGCTTATACCTCATGTGTACTCTATAAGGCCTGCATAGGCCATATTGATGCCTCACTGCAAGGGAGAGATTTTATGTAAGATCTCACAGCAATTAATTTTTATTCAGTTTATTCCAGCACTAATTTAAACTAGAGATATACACACTATTCAATTTACATGTGATCTATTTAAATATTTTTTTAAGTAGTTAATACATTAAGAAACATACGAGTTGGAAATAATAACACACAAATGGGGCGCAATAGATAAACACATTTATCTTATTATCAAACAGCTCACAGATACAGTAAAACTGGTAAAAGAGACATACTTTGCTGTTTACTTCACGAAACTGCTACTCCACGAAACTGCTTTCGTATTAAAGGCGACATTACCAAGAACCAGTCAGTAAACCATATTGAGTACTGCGCCATATAGGGTACCTTAAATGTGTTTGAATTCTATTCTATCTTCGTAAAATAACGCTAAATTTTCAGATCTCTAGCTATAAGCCAATTGTAAAAATAACTCAATTATACGAGTGTTTGGAATTTAGCTTTCTCTCCAATTATTTTGTGAGATTTATCTGTGTGAACTCATAATCTAGCCCGTCCGATTTTACCACGACGGCAATTTTAAATTGTTTGATGCCCGAGCGCAATCACTTTGCTGCCTTCATTAGTAACATATCGCATTTGACTGAACAACTTTAAAATTTCGGTATAAATTCATTTTCTAGTCTACCTTGTATCCTTCCACTACATGAACATATTGCAACTGCAATTCACACAGTGGCTATAATTTGACTGAATGACACTGAGAGTTTGTTATAGTCCATTCACGGTTACTTCCAACTTTTCTGAAGCCCCCTAAAAGTCTACTTCCAATATATTCCTCCGTCTCATGCAAACAAAGCTTAACTATGTATATAAAATTACACCAAAGGAACAACGCGCCGTATTCCTGCTCACTCGGTATGATAATATTTTGCAAGATAACGTTTTCTTACTACGCTTACCAACTTACCTATTTTCTCCCAGTATTTATTCATATTAATTATAAATGAAACAGTAGAATTTATAAGTTAAATATAAGTAACAGTTCAGTTTAATAATAAAAATGCTTTTATGTTAACACAGGTTTAAAACGTTTGTGATACATATCATATTTAGGAAACAACCAAGTACGTCATAAGAGGGGTGATTTTCCAAAGAGTGGGAAGAAACCGCCAACAGACTATATATTGTGTTCACTGATAATTAAGTATCTTGGAAAACCCTAGTTAAGGTGTATTTTTCTTCTCTTTTGTATCTGTCTACCTCACGTCGGGGATATGGGTATGTGACTCCCTCGGGAGGAAGGTTTCTGGGCGCTTGAAGTGGTATGGTAGTACCATGCTATAGTAGCCAAGCCTGGTTACCTCATTTGACCCCAGAAACGGTGGATGTTGTGTCTCTTATAGCCTCTCTCCACTCATGGTGACCCAAGGCTCCTCCTCGTGCCACCCCTGGTTCTGCAAATTGGGCTCGGCCACCCGTCTCCCTATGGAACCCAGTCTCCTCGTGGCTGGTAAGGAGTATCTGCCGTGATGGCTTGGGCCGACAGTTGGTACCTAGGCCCGACCACTTGGCTGGGTGTTGGACCGCTTGGCACTCAGACCGATGGGGCCCAATACTGGAATTTCATGGTAAAGGTTAGTGTCCGATGACGGCTCCTCCAACTGCACTGCTGGTGGTAGGATGCGGTGGTGACGGCTTGGTGGCGGTGATGATAACATGGAAGACCTCTGGAACCTATGGGTCCAGACGGAGTTTTACAAGAACGAAAATCTCCCATTCCCGATTTCGCTATTCCCCAAGGAACCGAAGAAGTATGCCACTCCGAGTCGATCTTACTCCACCCTTCTGGTGGGCATGCGGATAATTGGTGGGGTGGTTGGACATAAAAAACCCACTAGTGCCATGGCAAATAAGTTGGAGTACGGGCTGATCGGATTGGCACCAACAGAGATTCTCTCTGATGTACCGATCATAAGAGGTTAGACTCGTGCTGGCAGTGGTTCACTCCGTATGCTGGAGAAGGTCTGGAGAGATTCTCCTCCCCCTCCGCCCTAAGACCGGGCGGTGAGTGGCAACCAACTCCGGTTGTGTCCTGGAAATACACTAAGGAAATTGATAGAACCCCGGACAGACCACACGCTTGGTATCTGAGGGCGAGGGTCTCAGAACCTTGTGGTAGGGTGTTCTTGGCCGTACTTGTGAATCAGGTTGGGGTTTTGGATCTGGTCAACTCAGGTGCATGGCCGGGCCACCTGCGATGAGAGGGCGTGAACCCTCTTTCCCACCGATTGGGCGGTCGTAGCGCGGGATGGCCTAACGGCTAAGAGCGATACATACAAATATGAAAGTACGAAGACCGAGCGGTTCTTGTATTTGCAATGGGCTCAATGAGCTTATGCATGCGTTAGTCGGGTGAAAACGTGAAATTAGGAACATAAATGTGTAATTAATATGCCTATTTGCACTCAGTATACAGCAAAGAAAAGCACGAACTTGATTTACCATGAATTCAAATATAACGCTTACAATATAACGTGAAGTCTTAGAACACTGTTATGAAACTCGCTGCCACCTTAACTCGGGGCCTGCCTGCTAATGTGTACGGTAACATATCTGCAGTTAACAGCCAGATATTTTTGTAAAGGTTGATTTAAAGTGATTTAATAACTATGAATCATTCAAAGGCTACCTAACGAAGGTGCTGAAGCTGGTTCAGCTAGTCAGTAGAACTCGTCATACTGTATATACGTTTGTGAGTANGAACTCGTCATACTGTATATACGTTTGTGAGTGCCGGTGGATATAGACTGTTCACAGTGAACTGAGAACTTTAGAAAGTGAAAGCATTCTTAAGATCTAGTTATATTATTTAACCATAAGTAAAACCAATATTGCCATGGGCCTTATCTCTTTATTCATACATCCGACAAGTGAAATTGTGAAATTAATAGAAAAACATATTTTACAATGTTGCGAATTCTTATACTTATATACATTAAAACAGAATGAACAAAATTAGAGACGGAGCTCGTTACTTAGACAAGTAGAAATGAGGAGAAATCGGCCATAGAATGTAGTAAGAAGCCATCCCAGCATTCGCCAGGAGTAATCTGGAAAACCACGGAAAACTTAAATGATGATGGCCGGACCAGAATCCGAACCCGGGTCCTCCCAAATGAGAGAACTGTGTGTTACCACTGTGTCACATGACTTGGTGGAGTAGAGTAGGGTGCTAACGTATACTGAGAAATAAACACAGCTACTTAGCTGGAGAGAGACATTTGTGCACATGCAAGATTTGCAGGTCGAAGAGTCGGCGAACAGTGATCGGTGGTGCGGTGAATTTGAATGTCCTTNTACTGAGAAATAAACACAGCTACTTAGCTGGAGAGAGACATTCGTGCACATGCAAGATTTGCAGGTCGAAGAGTCGGCGAACAGTGATCGGTGGTGCGGTGAATTGGAATGTCCTCGAGGCTGTGAAGAAGAGGGTCGTAGCCGACCTAAGAGCTAGTCCCGTATAGAAGTTTGATTATAGGACTGTTATAGACAACCTGGGTGGAGCCCGATACTGAATAAGAAATCTCACTGGCATGGTGTAACGGTCGTGAAGCAGCGGGGTTCACGGCTGTACACACTGAAAGAAAGGCCAACAAAATATTGGTTTAGTGCCAAAAATATATGTAGTTAGACCTGTCGCAGAAATGACGACTTGACTCTCCATGAAGTTTCGTCAACTTTCGAATCGAAGGACAATCATACTCGGCCTGCACATCAATAATTTCCACTTCAAATTTACANGAAGTTTCGTCAACTTTCGAATCGAAGGACAATCATACTCGGCCTGCACATCAATAATTTCCACTTCAAATTTACACAAGTTGCTAAGCCATTTTTTTTCTGCTCGGGTCCTGCTATGTAAATCGGTCCCTTCGGGTACTGCATCAGCCGGTCTCGCTGCATGTTCACTACCTAATGATTTTGAATCTTGCATTCGTCTTATTCCAGTCCGTGGCAGTACTTGGTTAGCCAGGCATTTGTTTCCTTGCTCTTCTCGTCCAAAAGTTTCCTCGAATAATGTTGGTGGGTTGGGATGGGAGATGCTTTGCCATTGTCGTCGTAGGACACTGAGATCTCCTTGATAGCGAAGCCATTTTGAGTGTGGAAACCCTGCATATTACAGTACATCTTGAAGCTGAAGATGCTCGAAGACGAAAAAACAGTTCTAGTATGTGTTAAGTCCATGCTTTGTATACTTTTTCCTGACGATATCTGCACTTTTCAATTTCAATGAGTGCAAGGTGAAAAACTTCGTCATTGAATGTTGCTCGCGTGGTTATAGTAACAAACTTNATGAGTGCAAGGTGAAAAACTTCGTCATTGAATGTTGCTCGCGTGGTTATAGTAACAAACTTATAGGGAGAAATAATAAATTTCTTATTAGACAGACACTGATCATAAACACAGAAAAGAGCACTAACGATGCAATTTTTTTGGTGCTAGAATATCTCTTTTTACTAAAATCCCCCGTTAGTGAAACACAGCCCTCGGCATATGTTTCTAACCGCCCATCTTCAATTTTTAGTAGTGTATCAGCATAATGTTCTGTATCAACGTAATTGTAAAGGTGCACTCTCATATTTGTCGTCAAGCTGAATTTCTTGACATTTGCCCACAAGCTTGACGACTTGAGACAGGCTTTGTTTTCATCGGCAGGTGTGGCCCTCTGAATCACCGGTAGAGTTTGGCGGAAGTCACCAGCCAGTAATACAACGATTCCTCCCATAATGTCTGTATTGTTTCGTATATCTGGTAGAGTTCGGTTTAGGGACTCTATCGATTTTTTGTGTGACATTGTGGATTCGTCTCACACCAACAACTTACATTGATGCAGCATTGTACCCAAAGTGCTATTTTTACTAAAAAAAAAATTTCCTGAGGGAATGAGATATTTTCTTGCTGTAAAAAGTAGCCACCTTTCAGCCCTCCAACTATTTATGTGCAAGAAATTACGTCAATCTGTTGCTAGCTTGCGACATTGTATTCTTGATGTTGCATTGTTGACGTTGCATTGTTACTCTGTTTGTGAACTTTTTCATTTTTCAATAAGAATTTCCCCTTGGGAATTAAATATTTTCTCGGGATAAAATGTAGCATATGTCTCTTCTCGGACCTCCAACTATCTCTGTGCAAAAAATGACGTCGATCCTTTTCTCCATTACGACGTGAAAGGACAAACAAACAAACACACTTTCGCATTTATAATATTAGTATAGCTTCTCAGCTGTGCTCACGACAGTATTTCTAATCTCGGCAATTGTACGATACACTCTGGTCGTGAAGCATCAGCAGAATTCGTACACGATGGCAAGAATATTTCTATGTGTAGAGAAATCGATCCTGCAGTCGATCACATTGGATGTAATACGGTCGTCCTGTTTATTAACATCGAATACTTACAATGAGTGAAGCTAAACACTTGAAAGTATCAGTGCTCAGTATCATGGATTGGGGATGCTGTTATATGCATTTTGGAATTAAGTGTACATCTGATACGNGAATACTTACAATGAGTGAAGCTAAACACTTGAAAGTATCAGTGCTCAGTATCATGGATTGGGGATGCTGTTATATGCATTTTGGAATTAAGTGTACATCTGATACGCCATTAGGTCCTTCCCATTTTCACAGTTCATATTCATGTCAACATACGAATAGCTTTCGCTATTCAAATGGCCGCCAGCCTCCTCCCTTAAGTGTCGGCACATGTCTCTATTATTGGGGGAGGGGGTGAGGTGGAAGAAAGCAGAACAATGCCTTTCAAAACACGTGCCCTGGTTCCTGAAGGTTGGGGGGGGGGTGGCACCTTGCCCCTAGCTTACTCTCGTCAGCTATTTCTCGTTGCGTGTTTTCTGAATTTAGGCGAACTGCGTTTCTCTATCGCGTGAAACCTCTGCGCTCAACAGATCTCACGGGTTGGCTAGAGGTGTAGGGGGTGGTAGGGTGGTAGGGAAGATCTAAGCTGCTGGACACGTGTAACTGCGATCCGCCACCTGCCTCGTGACACGTGTCGACATGGAGGCGCTCGCAAAGGCGGTCAGTAAGGCTTCTATTCCAAAAGATGTCACACGTCAAGTCTGTTCGCTGGAAGTATTTACTAGGCAAGGGGACAAAAATTTCGCGCGACCTTATAAATGAAGACAATTTTAAGCCAGTTACTCGTCGTCTCGAAGTACTCAGGGAGGGCGATGGAGCACCCATTGTCATGAAGACTGAAATCGACGATACTGCTGAGCCTATGAAGAAGCAGAAACATGATGATGTACAAATATATCAGGACAATGGATCGGATGCGGATTAGCCACACAAAAAAAAGGTACAGAAGAGTACCTTCAGACCAAATGCTCTGGTTCGTTGCTACCTACGATCGTACACATCTCGCAATAATGATACGACATACGGAGAATACAGGCACAATGATAAATGTTTCTATGGTGCTAATGAAATAGAGTTTCTACCTGGTGGGTTAATCCAAGTAGGCGATTAAAAGACATGTGGAACCCTCAGGCCTTACAAACTTCTATTTTGCATGGAGGTCAGAGAACTTACAGATTCCAACCTGCTGGAATACAAGACGTTGCTCGAACTCACACATGCAAATTACCATGATAACAATCCTGAGAAAAGAATTTAGGACGAAGATCACGAAAAAATCGACATTCTCGCAGATCTCTTCAGCGGCCTAGCACTGAAAATCGGCGAAGTTCTGAATAAGATAGACGATGAAAAGGAAACCAACTATGTATTCTGGGACGACCCGAACGAGCTGGTCGATAGACTATCAATATACCTCCCTTCGATAAGGGTTGAAAATTACTCTCACACTAACGATATAATTTCAATCATAGAAGGAATGAAGGAAGAAGGCTATATAGAATGAGTCGATTGGGAATCGCCAATGAACTGCACACATCTGCGAGACGCAACTATCGTCGCCACAAGGTCGTGATATGGGGGATGAACGATTTATTTCAAGCCAACCTCTGTCAGGTGTGTTGCATAAAGGACACATTCCGACTAATCTACAAACCGACCAGGGCAAGGAATTCTACAATCCAAAGTTTATGGTCATGTTGAAGAAACATAATATAAATTATTATTCCACATACAGAAATTTTGCAGCTTCTATTGTCGAGAGGTACAACAGAACTGTCAAGGAAAGAATTTGGAGGCATTTCGCTGCTAACGGCAACTACAAGTGGTTGGATTTACTCCCGAAACTCGAATGCGAGTACGATTGTAAAGTGCACTCGACCACACGCATGAAGCTCGTAGATGTCAAGGACGACTCCGTGCTTCGAGCCGTGTGTGCTATTCCGAAGAGGAGGGGCCCACGCAAGCCTAAAGCCAGGGTTGGAGACTCGGTACGCATCACCAAACAGAAAGGCATCTTCGAGAAAAGATTTATAGCGAATTGGAGCCCCGAACATTTTCGTGTGCGATGTATACGAAACTATGCTACGAGGACCTACTTTCTCGAGGATCTGAATAATGTCCCCATCCGTGGAGGTTTCTACGCCGAGAAGATCCTGTCTACAAAGTTTCCTGATGTGTGTTTAGTCGAGAAGGTGCTGAAACGATGTAATGGATGGTTGTATGTCAAGTGGTGGGGTTTCCCAGCTCGCTACAATTCCTGGGTCGACGATGCAGACATCGAGCGGTGAACACCGAAGGTTACAATTAATATACCTTTGTATATGTCTTTATTCATGTCGTACTTTACTGAATAAATTTTGTGTAAGAATAATCGGCTGTGTTTATATTATTTTTAAAAAATGCTTCATGCAAAAAAATTATTTTAATTAAAAATAATTACATATAAAATTAAATAAAAAAAACTTATAAGACGATTTACACTACCCCGTCACCATTCAGTAAAATTCGATAGTACTCTCGTCGATAGTAAATTATCTATGGGGGTTGAAACATGAGTAACCAGTGCTAAAAATAAATCGACAGTTGATATGGCATGGTGTCGAAGGGGTCGAGCGAATATGAGTAATTGGCTGACAGCACCACCTATGTGTTAAAAACATAAGCAAATATGGCTGCTGCCTGGTGGCTAAATCTGCAGTTCGCTTGGTGGTGAAAGAGATTATTAAAATACTAATGACACGTAGGAGTTGAACATGAAAACAAATGACTAACTAAAAAAAAACAAGATGCCCGCATGCGATGGAATGAGTATTGTTGAGGGGGGGTGGAAGCCTGCCGACTAATAAACCAGTGAGAAACATTTGTAGGGGTGCAGGCCTGATGACAGAACAGACAAAAGCAATTGGCAAGGGTCTGTCGTCTGCTAGATGTGGTGCTGGGGAAACCTCCAGAACTGTAAGTTTTTAAAAATATATTTTCAATATTAATTTTTTAAAATTAATTATACATTTTTAGTAATAATTTTTTTAATAATTTTTTTAATTTTTTTTCATAAATTTTAAAAACCATTTTTGGATTTCTCAGAATTTGTGGGGGATTTTTTAGAATGTTTTGGTTTCAAGGTCATTCAAGTTCATAGGCATGGAGTCAAGGTAATGGGTCAGGGTCAAGGTCACGGTGATTCAATATGGCGGTTGGGTGACGTCACAACATGGTAGCCGGCCGGCCTCTGGTACCTATCCCCGATCCCCTTATGACAGAATACAGATAATTATTCTACTGTTTACTGCACGTACATATATATTAAGGTAGAAGTAAGGTGGATCTCCTTATAATGATGCAACCAGCAACACAGCAAATGCACAGCGTTTTTAAAAGTACTGTAGAGACTTCCAAAATCGTAAGAAAAATATAGCTTTAGTTTCATATGAAAGATAAATATTTATATTTTATTCCGTGTAAAATATGTCACCTCAGTAAGTCTCTTTGATGGGTAAATTAATTAATTAACAACGAAAATTTCCATTTCTTACCCAAGGAGGGACGTATTTCTTCTCTGAATAAATAACAAAATTAATTTTATTAAAAAATACCTCCTATAACCACATTAGCAGTTTTTTTCTATGCTTTTGTATGAGAAAATATTCGCATAACATTTTATAGGTGTTCTAAAAGCTAAGTTTATGAAAATAAGTTACAATACATATTACACCTGTTGACTGGATTATCTATTTATAAAATTACAAAGAATGTCAAATGCAACATTTTTTTTCGGACCAAGTTAAAGATATTAATGTATAATTTCATATAAATCAATCGCAGTAACGATGACATGTCAAATAACCTTACGATCTTGGAAATACAAAAAATATTATATTATATAACTAGGAAGCTGCTGTCTTCGTAGTGCGGTGGTAGAAAGTTGAACTACGTGAAGATGCCGAAGGATTAATGAACAGGGAGGGCGAAGTGATTATTTGCGTGATAAAAGGCTCGGTAATGGGTTGTGAAGAGTTAGAAGAGGACTGAGCACCTGCCTACCAGCAGAGGCAGAGGGGCCTTGTGTCTTCCTGTGTCTCTGGCTATCGCCACGAGCATTTGCTGCTGCCTATAAAAGTGACAGTGATGCAAGTAATGCGATCATGAGCAACCGATCATTGCAGGTCTATGTTATTATGCCTGTAGCCATGCAGCTAAAAAAAAAATCCTTTTATTATGTAAATCGCACGCATTTCACTCATCTCAGTTTGAAACTGAAATTTGAATCTGTAATTACTGTAAACTTACAATTATGGAGGTTTTCGTGCGTAAAACACAATAAAATGTAGGTACAGCATACAAAATTTTTTTTATGTGTATACTAGTCTATACAATGACATTTAAAAGGAATGGTTATGAGTAAAAACGATGAAAATGTGATTGAAAAGGAATAATATATGGTGAACGATTAATAAAATTTTTATCTTATTGTTCAAAAAAATTTATGAAAAAAATATATAATTTTCTGTACATCTTCCTACAACTCACTTGCTTCATAGAGCTAAAACTAACTGCACAACAAATGCATAGCATACCAAACTACACTAGAGCAGCTGTCATAATTTAAAAGAACATGAGTTGTATTTCTTTCATTGATTGTATTTTATGTGATAGAGTAATGTACGTATTTTATTAAAGTCATATTATTATAGCATGAAAGTATTGTAAACGTATTATATAACTGATTTGAAAATATATTTTTGTGAAATTTTTAATTTTTATTTGTAATATACCATAATTTAAAATAACTTCAAGTACCCTATTTTAATGTAAGAATAAAAATATTAGTATTTACTTATTGTTTGCTCATACTGCGCATTCTAGAGGTATCGGAATGTGGCCAGTTAAGTATGCATGTTGTGGAGTACAGTCACGGGCGACAATCCTGCTGTGGTACGGTAACAGACTCCATGTGTGAAGGCTAGCATGTAGGAAATAGACGAATTGCTGTATTATACCAAGAAAACCAAAACATTCCGTATGGAAATAATGACAACAGTCATAATTTTTTCCATTATGTATTAAATGTTTCTAAGGATCAAATGTTTTGTCGTGTGCAGTCTGGCTGGTTCATTCGCTTATTTAGTTGTATTTTTATTCAACGACAAAATAAGTGATATATTCTTTCATTTGACATTAAAATACTGTACTTTCGAACCAGGCGGCTGCTATTTTTCAATCAGTGAGAAAATTTCAACTCCATATTATTTTTTTACAAACAAACGTTTTTTTTTCGTACGTTCAAAATTCAAGACACGTTTTAAATGCTTCGATATAACTATTTTAAAAATGCCTTCAGCATTATTTAAAAACTTTGAAAGACTGAAAATGTTACATCTGATTCAGTACCTTATTTGGTGTTGTCAGATGGCTATATCGGAAATGTTATTGGCTGTAAACATATATGCTTACTTATGAGTCTTTTGTTTGGTGGTGAAGTTGAGGCAGCAGCCTTTTCTTACTTACACACTTTTAAAACCCAATATAAACTTTCGATTTACAGTGCACAGAGAAAAAAAAGTGTTACGTACACCTAATGCAATACAAAAAGCTCCAGAAGTTTGTAGTGATAAATTTTTCAGAACCTTATTATATGCTATTTTACTTTTATATTTACAGATTTCAAATATGGCAGTTTATATTTTTACATTCAAGCTAACACAAGCGACATAGGTTTCTCGTAAAATATCCCTAGCAATTTAAAGTGCAACACTTGCAGGTTACATGAATGAATATTTTTTTGTGCGCGATTTTGTCCATTAGGGCGCTATCGTCACTTATACAGTCCATCAAATAAAATCATTCGTTGCTACAAAATGTTTTGCGGAAAATTTTATTCAAAATGCATATAAAAATATTACCAAAATTTGTATTAACACAACGTTAGAAGTGCTACTGTATCAGCAGATAATTAGACTAAAAAACCTGGCCCATTTATTTTAAAAACATTTTCACTACATTTGTAAATACAAATTTTTTTTTGCTAACATTATATCATTACAGAACAAGATATTTGGTGCAAACATTATGCACTAACATCGTGAAAAATAACCGAATTATTGGTCAATTTCCCGGAAATAAACACTGCCAATATAAGTTTCATTATCGAATGATATTGCCATAATTTTATATACAAGTAAAAATAGCGAATCTTAAATGCTCCCAACCTATGTAATCAATAGTGAAAGGTTTACAAAAATGTATTATTGGCTTTTTCAATGTGCCTATCTTCCATACTGGCATGTGTGTTGTCAAACACATGGGCGGAGTACTGCTAACCCAAGACCACGAGAGGAGGTTGGGCCGTCTCGCCTGTTTCAAGTAACGGTACTCCGGAGGGTGGCACGTGACGTCACTGAGACACAGCGCTCCCCCGAGTCTTGGGCCGCCCGTGTGTCATTTATTGCTAGTTTCGGACTGCGGTTCAACCCAACCTGGGGCCCAATTATTGAAACTATCGGAATTATTCCTGTAGAGGAAAGACGTCATTCCGCTATCGGAATGCCTAGAGCCACTTTTTGAACACTCGATAGCGGAATTGTAAACCAGAATCGATCGATGAAGTGTCGAAACGATTTCGGCAGCTAGGCAGCTGCCAGAATCGCCACTCCTCTACAGATTTGTCTATAATACTTTGTACGATGTAGGAAACTTTAAAATACACTCGCGTATGGTTTAATATAAATATAATTAATAAAGGAGAGTAAAACTGTTACCAAATATCAAATTATCAAGGTGTTTACATATCTATGAAAATATTGTGTAAACAAAATTTAGTTAGTAGGGGAAAACTGATAGAATTGCAAGGAATATCATGCGAAATATCATACGAAAATGTTTAAACATAAGATACATAACGAAATCAATCTTGCAAGAAAAGCTGTAGTTGTGAAACGTAGTTGGTACTGTGAATCAAAACGAAATAAATTAGTTTTAGACATGCAAACATTAATGAAAAATATTTTATAGTTTACAGCCATAGCCGAAATGTAAGCAAAAATTTTGTAATGGTGTATTTACACCAGAAAAATATAAATTGTTATAGTGCTGCTTTTTAATTTGCATTTTATAATTGGTTACAGTATGGTAAAGCGTTTTACTGTTCTTTCGTGAATAAAGTTACGATAAAGTAATTAAAATATACATTTTCTTAAATATATTCTTAATTGATACTAAATCGATATTAGCGGCAATATGAGTTAACTCTTTAGCATGTTCTTTCATGGGCTAAGTTATTTTATTGGCAAATATTAGCGTTATTACGTCAATACAAGTTATTTTAAGAAAAAACCAATCTGCATGATAAATAAGAGTTCCTGTGGATTACCAATGTCTGACTTCATTATTTATAATATATCATTAAATAGTTTCGTCGCCATTGTAGATAGTTTATTTTTTAAGGTAGTTGCAATTACTTATCCCAGATTATCTAAAAATAAATATAATATATATTAATGTATTTTAAAGCAAATTTTCCTACTACAACCGATTTAACGTGATTGGTTCAGCTTCGCTGACGACATACGAAATGCAACGATGCCAAGTTGTATAGTCAATTCTTCAAAAATCCTATACGTTTTATTTCGACAGTTACTAGTCGTCTCAAAAATTCATATTTTGGCATCGCAACACTCGTTACCGGAATGGAAGTATCGGAACAATTCTCTATAGAATTTATTCCGATATTTTAAAAAAATTGGGCTCCTGTTTTGTTGCCAACACATTATTATACCTGAGCGTTTTTACATTATTTAGTATGATGTTCGTATTTCCAATGCCATATCCGTGTTGCAATTATTTGCGTTATTGCGCTCGTACAAACAGGAAATTCGCTAGTTTATTGTTGCCGTGAACCACAATCACACATTAAAGCGGATTTTTCTTAGTGACTCGTCGTTGTCGTGAATGTTACTGTGTAGGCTCACAGATTTGTGTGTGTATATATATATATATAATTTGAGTACATTTGTTTTTATAGGTCTCACTAATATTTATTAGTTATCTTAAGCTAATTCCAAGAGGATATTCTGCGGAATGATACCATGAGCATGAAACGCGATGTTCATCTTACTTTTTCTTGCATAAGTTAATGATGATTTTATTTTTATATAAATCTCTTTCGTGACAGCAATATAAATATATCAAAGAAAAGAATATGCTTGATATATATTGCAAAACAGTAGCTGTACCAAAGTGCAAACGAGTATTAGATACAAGTTTTACCCTTAGCTGCAGTCTAGCAGCCCTCAAACACATTGTTGTTATGGAAGAGAGTAATCTGCTAGAGGCGACGGGTTCATTAGAGAGGTGGGCGGAAAACCTGGCCTGCTCACTGACACTCCGTGGCTCCCGAGAATGGGTGACAAGTTGTCTGATAATGTGTCGGGGTGGGGGTGAATACGACTGTGGTGTCATCTAGCGGATTGTTTGGAAGTATTTACAAATCAGTCGGCAGTGCACTCTGGGCGACAGAGAATAACACTATCTCCCACTTGATTTTTACCTTAAGTCTTCAACAGGTGAAATACCAGAAATGTTTAGGAACGGAAAGGTTGTTTTTCTGTAAATGTACAAAACATCACTTCTTTTGTTTTGTTTTTGAGCATTCAATGCTATTTTATGTATGTATGTATGTATGTTGTGTTTAAGGGCTTTTCTAGTGTTCATATAGGTTGTGTTTAGCTTATTCGCATGTACTTACGCCATCATTCAGAGCTCTCCATCTCCATGCGTTAATGAAAATATATTTCTTTTTATTTTTCAGGCCTTTGGGTATTTTAATTTATTTAGCTGCAAGAAAATTGCACAAACTTATTGCACTAACATAATGTTGGAATTCTATAAGCATTATTAGTGTCTCCGTTATTTGTCAGGTTATAACGGAATATGTCTTGTAATTGTACGGGGCATAAACAAATACATAATATTTTACATGGCATAAAGTTTAAACAAAACATATTTGGATATGTTACATGATTGCAAACACTTTTTTTTGATACATTGTTGTTGTCATGTAGACTGTAAACCTTGATAACG
This sequence comes from Clitarchus hookeri, assembly GCA_002778355.1. Taxonomy (NCBI): domain Eukaryota; kingdom Metazoa; phylum Arthropoda; class Insecta; order Phasmatodea; family Phasmatidae; genus Clitarchus; species Clitarchus hookeri. The sequence goes on along the minus strand of NQII01009361.1, from coordinate 36,545 downwards.
TAATTTTGGATTAATTGTTCTCGTTTTTTTTTTTAATTTTAGTTGTAATTTGGGGGTATATTTCAGTAGTTGAAGCATTCGTGAAGTTGGGGCTTTTGATTGTTGAAATGAGTAAATAGTAAATTTATTATTTGTAAAGTGAGTTGTATTTATAATAGGAATACATGTTTAGGTTACATATAAATTGTAAATGATGAAATAAATTCATAATTATAAACTGACCTTTGTGAAATGAAATACATACAGAACGTGAAGACAATTTTCATTGTGTTTGTGTATTTGTACAGTTGCTTATTTGGACTCTGCAAATCTGTTTCAATCCTAGGAAACTTTGTACGTTATGCCATCGGCTCTCAAGACCTCGCTGTTAAGAGCCTTCCAAATCTCTTCACTCACTCACATTGCGTTATGCCATTCTTCTATAATTTTATCAATACTGGTGAATTTAATATCTGTTCAGTACACCATGAAGAATATATTTTCATTTAATTAGAACTTTGCGCATATTTTGCTTTAGTTACTCGTGGTTGCACCTTTGTGAAAATGCACCTGTGTAATTGAGTTTACTAAATAGGTACAGTTGCTCCCACACGACGTCATCATAACAATATTAGTTCGATTTGCAACATAAATTTTGGAATTCTCATTTTTCTTGCTGATGTCATTCAGTCCGTTGTTATAGCAATGCGCCCACAGGCGTGCCTAGACATTTCCATTGGGTGACGAGGGGGAGCGGCAATAAATTGTATGTAATGTATACTAAAAGGAAAATTGTATTCATATGAATACATACACATATGGATACGTGATTTTTGAGTACAATTAAAAGTTTTTGAACTTTTCTTATCTACAGTTCAGTTTAAAAAAAAAATTGTTCGAAGTATTGCACTTGGAGATGCTATTTGGACAATATGTTACCTATGCACTGCGCAAAACGTGATATGAAAGTTGTTCCAATCCGTCTGCCATATGCATCATTGTGTCGCGTGCCGGTTTAGGGATTATAGCACGGCATTGGCTCACATCCACCACCCCCTCACACCACCCCCGCCTAGTGCACTTCGCTGGCGCCTACGAGACGGCATGTGGAACCACAGGCAGGTGGAAAATTTCGGGACACCTGGAGCTGAAGCGTAGGCCTTCCCCGCCCACCCCCCATCATCTTCGTACGCCCCTACCCGCCGGGAGATCTGTTGAGAGTGCAGGGCTTTCTTGAGTCATCANAGTTCGAGCAGAGAGTAAGTCAGTACAACAGTTACTAAGGCCGGGATATTGGAACCCGGCCACGTCCGTCAGCCGCATCATTAAGGGGTCGGTCATATAAAGACAGTTGATCATCACCGAGCCAAGGGAAGAGTTGTGGGAAGAAATCGCGAGAAGATGTGAGTACGAGTCCGAACAGCAGCCCAGGGAGAATCAGCACCTGCGGGCCGGCTTCCACGGCCTACCACTTCGCTGGAACTCATTCCCAGATGACAGCCTACCCACACTCACCGCTGAGTTAAGTATAGAATTCGTCGTCCAAAGAAGCCCCACTCAACCACGAATTCGCCCCGTGAATACGAGTAAACAAATTATGACAGTACCGCACCTCNAGTTAAGTATAGAATTCGTCGTCCAAAGAAGCCCCACTCAACCACGAATTCGTCCCCTGAATACGAGTAAACAAACTATGACAGTACCACACCTCTCAAGTGTTGATGTTGTGTATTTGTGAATATAGACACGAGACAATATATTCGTACTTCAATACAACAGTNCCCCACGCACCTTATAGTCGGTGCCTGGGGGACATTAACTCTGACCATATAAGCCGCCATGTCTTCGACAGTGGCGGTACCTGAGTAATCATTAATTGTAACCCCTATTTCTCTCTGTTCCCGGTCAGTCTGATCATCAATGTACAATGTTTGGAGGTGAAGTGTTTAATGTGGAGACAAAACTCGTTTACAATTGTCTGTTACGAAAATTATATTTAAAAACATGTCTTTCATATTTGCTGTTTTGAGTAAAATGTCGTTAGAAAAATTTTCAAATAAAAATCTGACAAAGCAAACATTAAATACACAACTAAATCATGAAATGCCACTTAAATTTATATATTATGTTGTTACCTGAAAACATTCACATTAAATTATTCTTGTTTGTAAATTATTTCCCAATAGATATTACAAACAAACTTCAGATGGACATGAACTCTCGCACAAAGCGCGCTTGTTCAAAGGTCTATTACAATTGTTTATGACAACATTACTCGGTGGAAGACAAATAAGTTGGCGAAATTGTCATATTGAATGCCAACATTAGTGTCCTGAGGTGGGGGGGGGATGTAGCCCACCCTGTGCGCACACCTATGAATGCATGTTCGTAATGCCCAACCACTGGTTTGTGCAACATTCATTCCAAAGTGGCTTCCACGTTATTTGGATTTTATTTCGAAAGTTTTTAGATGTTTGATATAGCAATTGTAAGAACGTCAAAATAATTACTTTTGAGGAGAAAATACTGTTGCCATAGAAGGGAGTATGAAGGGCAATGTTACTCAGCAAAGAATACATGTATATTTTATTGCATGTTGAAATGTCAAGCGCTGTCAGTGTGATTTGAAGATGCTATTCACTTTTACTTTATGCATTACAAACTCCGACCACAGTAGGCTAGGATTGCATAATGAGACTAGTGACTCATATTTACTCTGAGTAAATTTTTATCTTGTACTATGGTACAGTAAATTGTACAAATTGTTGAAACCTAGATGCCAGAAATTCAGTACTCTTCAAATTAAGAATTAGGTGACCTAACCTGAAATTGCAGTAAATATTTAAAGGTTTTGTTGGAAAATCTGCATGCCCAGACACTTTATTCCAACGAAAAGAATTTTTTCTTTCCATAACACAGCTTGCCATGACATCCTCCAGGGTAGTTGTTTGTATTTTACATGTGTCTACTTGGACTTCAAGCACAGTGTGTACAACACTATTGCTGTAAATGTGACAATTTTTATACTGAACCAGTTGTGTGCATATTGAAGTATTCTTGTGTTTGTGCAGATTTCAGACTCTGAGACGTAGTGTTCAGTTAGCCAGTTACGGAAAATGCACTCTGTTTCATGTTAAATCTGAGGCGACATAAGTCACGGGATACCTCTTAATATCGTGTCGGACCTCATTTTGCCTGTGAAGTGCAGCAGCTCGACGTGGCATGGACTCAACAAGTCGTTGGAAGTCCCCGGCAGAAATAATGAGCCATGCTGCCTCTATAGACGTCCATAATTGCGAAAGTGTTGCCGGTATGGAGTTTGTGCACGAACTGACTTCTCGATTATGTCCCATAAATGTTCGATGGGATTCATGTCGAGCGATCTTGGGGGACAAATCATTCGCTGAAATTGTCCAGAATGTTCTTCAAACAAATTGCGAACAGTTGAGGCCCGGTGACATGGCGCATTTACATCCATAAAAATTCCATCGTTGTTTGGGTACACGAAGTCCATGAATGGCTGCAAGTGGTCTCCAAGTAGCTGAACATAACCCTTTCCAGACAATGATCGGTTCAGTTGGACCAGAGGACCCAGGCCATTCCATGTAAAAACAGCCCACACCATTATGGAGACACCACCAGCTTAGAAAGTTTCTTGTTGACAACTTGGGTGTCCATGGATTCGTGGGGTCTGCCTGCGCCACACTCGAACTCTACCATCAGCTCTTACCAACTGAAATCGGGACTCATCTGACCAAGCCACGGTTTTCCAGTCGTCTAGGGTCCAGCCGATATGGTACTCGAGTCGGTCTTCTGCTGGCATAGACCAGTACAGCCAAAGTTCACCTCACTGTCCTAACGGGCACGTCCGTCGTACGTCCCACATTGATTCCTGCGATTATTTCACGCAGTGTTGCTTGTATGTTAACACTGACCATTCTGCGCACACGTCGTTGGTCTTGGTCATTAAGTGCAGGCGGTCGGCCACTGCGTTGTCCATGGCGGGAGGTTATGCCAGAAATAAGGTATTCTCGACACACTCTTGACACTGTGGATCTCGGAATGTTGAATTCCCTAACCATTTCCGAAATGGAATGTCCCATGCGTCTAGCTCCAACTACCATTCCACATTCATAGGTCTGTTAATTCCCGTCGTGCGGCCATAATCATGTCAGAAACCTTTTCACATGAATCACCTGACTACAAATGAAAGCCCAACCAATGCACTGCCCATTTATACATTTTGTACGCGATACTACTGCCATTTGTATATTTGCATATTGCTATCCCATGACTTTTGTCACCGCTACATACCTAAGTTATATAATGACAATGTAGTATGTTTGTGTTACCTGTGAGCTTTGATCAGTTAATTTTTGTTAAATGATTTAAACATTTTTTCCTCAATATATTTTATTTTCCACAATATAAATATTGAGAGGAGATATCAGTTTAAGGAACTTTTCCTTAATTAAGAAAGTTACTTTTGATGCTGCATTGAGAACTAAAATGTTTCTTTGCAAACGCGATACAGTTTTTATGTGGTGACTTACAGCTGCGCACACACTTTAATGTACAGTATGCCAAATTTGTTTAGAAACTGAATCTACGGTAAAACACTTAAATAGGCACTCTAAGGTAAATCATTTTCATATGCACTAGGTTTTGCACATTTGGTTGTCAAAGTCAAAAACTCTAATATTTTCTGTGATTAACAAATAATGGACAATAAAAAACGTACCTGAATAAACCTTGTAGGTTAAATTTGTATCAGTGTGGCAACTTCAGGATACGTTAAAATTTTTTTAATGAAAAATCTTTCGAAGTTTTCCAATGCAATGAATTTCATGTAATATTGAGTATAATTTACATAGAGTATGAATTTACAGAATTAATAATAAATCCATCATTATATTTTGGTGTCACTTGCCATTAATGTCTTTAAATTGGCCATGTACTTTTCCATCATTATAGTTTTGTTTTAGCAGGAGCATGAATTTTTCTTATTTATACATCACAAACTTAAAAATTGCAACTTTGACCACTGACTATATAAGAAATAAACTCGAAAAAAAACGTTAGATGTGGCAGTTCTCATTTTTACACACTACAGTCTTGCTACTAGTTCACACTAAACATAAAGTGAGCTAAAACATTTCAACTGCCACGTGCTAAAATATTTGTTTTTAAAATATTTTAGATGTTGGTTTTGAGATGTGGTTATACATAAAATATGAATTCTTCATTAAAAATGGTAATTTGTGACAATGAGTAAACAAGTTGGACCAACACGACGTTGAGGGATGGAAATTGCGGTGCACTAGGCAAGATCATATTGCAGTGGCATGCGTGGAGGTGAGCCAGACTCGCTGGCTGGATAAAGCATGGATCGCCTGCATGCGGCTTCCCACTACACCACTCAGGTGGTTCAACCAGCAATGCCCACGCAAAAATACACTCTTCGTGTCTAGTTTGTGGCTTCGTATCTGTAAGGCATATGACATTTTTATCTCTATCACAATTCAAAAGTTGTGACACACATTAGTTAAACAAGAAAAATATCATCAGTATCATTTTTTGTTTACAAGGTGAAGTAATATTCCTTTGAAATTCAGTAGACCTAAGCATGTGTGTAGGTACAACACATTCGAGAAATTTGTGGCTATAGCATTGGGCAGTTTTCAGCATCTGACTACACTTGTAATACTATTACCTGGTCCTCCCGTAGCACTGTATCACTGTGCTTCATCTTGGGTAGACTTCGTGGGTGTGCACTCGGTACAAAGCTACTCAACAATGTCTCAAACATTCTCAAATCCTGTTTACCGTTACATTTGCTGGCACACAGAAATTTTCTACATTTTCTGCACTAATATTTACCAAACATCAAGAATAATGAGGTAACTTGAGAAAAAAAACTTAACTTTTCAGGCGAATAGGTTTATTAAAAATGTTTACCCAAGCCGTGCTCTCTTCACTTTTCAAACATATAGTTATACGAAAAAAATTTCATATCTTTCTTTTTTCAATTTGCTATATTGCTATTAGTGTGTGAGAAAAAATGAAGGGAAACTGCTGAGTTAATATAATTATATAAAAATTACACAACATCCACCATTTTTACAGTTATCGAAAAATGCTTTGTACACTACACTACTATGACTTTCAAATCCACTGCCTACCTAATTTTCAATACCAGCTGCCTATCTTGCACACATCCTGTTTCCGCTGCTCTCGCACAGAATTTGCTCCCTGTTCACAGAAATACAACCAAGACCTTCTCTTCACTAAGTCTCCAATCCGACCTACTGTTGCATATGTTTCTGGTTTCATCTATAAATATGTTTCTTTGAACGAGACTACAAGCTCTACCTACCAGCTCACGTTATATACCGAAAACCATTCAACTGATTTAAAGCTAATTCTGTATTTTGACAGCGCAAGGTGTAAGTATTGAATTCAGAGGTTTATAATGTTTTTGGTTGGCTATTTTTGAAGATAGCCTCTCACTAATAAATTAAGATTTTACATTATATCTCGAAAACTACTTAACCAAATTTTATTAAATTTGGCACGTCACTAGTACTACTGTAGTTGATGGAAATATAAGGAATTAAAGTTTATGAGGCAATTTTTTTCAAAATGGTGGCCATACTAGTCTTTTAGGTTTACTTGGTACAATTACCATACAGCTTAACCAATTTCAACCAAATTTTGTATGTTGACAGTATCTTTTACTAGCCTCACATATTTGGCACTACTTTAGTATGCCATTTTTAAGATAGCGTACTTGAATTAATAAAGTTTTTGTGTAATATCTCGGGAAACAATTGACAGATTGCTACCAAATTTGGCAAACAAGCACTAAGGGGGCTGTTGATGTATACAGATTTGTTTTAAGTATGTCAGACACATATTTTAAAAATGGTGGCCATCCAGCTATTTTAGCATAGTATACTATAACTTCGAAACCATGTAATCCATTCCAACTTAACTTTGTATACTGGGAGTACATACAGCAAATACCAAATGTGTCTACAAGGAACCTCTTTACTCTCCATTTTGTAAGATAGTGCAACGCGAATAAATAAGCTTTTAGTTTATATCTCGGGAAACAATTGACCGATTCCTAACAAATATGGCAAACATGTAGTACTGAGGCAGGTGATGTTAACTAATACGTTTTAAGTAGTTCAGACACTTTTAAAAATGGTGGTAGTGGCACTATGGCAGGGCATGTAAACTGATAAAGTTTGAGAGTGTCAGACACTTTTGTGTTCAAAATGGCGTCCATACAAGAATTTTGACTCGAAACTACAATACACATTTCAATTTAACTTCGTATGCTGACAGTATCTATTATATCTATCAAATTTTTGTATGCGAACCCTCATTTCTCCGCCATTTTGTAAGATGCCCCACATGAAAAAGTTTTTATGTCATATCTCGGGATACAATCGACCAATTTCTTTAAATTTTGGCAAAGACGTTGTACTGTGGGAGGACATATTAATTTATATGTTTCAAGTACACAACTTTATTATTTACGGAATTGTGCCTATACAAACATTTTAGCTCAGTGTACTGTACCTACGAAACTATGTACGCTTAGTAGATTTTAGCTTAACTTTGTATACTTGCAGTAAACAGTGATTGGATGTGCTAGTACATAACTTTCAGTGCTCCATTTATGAAGATCGTCACACGGAAAGTATTAAGGTTTTATGTCATATCTCAGGTACCAATCAAATAATTTTCACCAAATTTTTCGCACAAGTAGCGCTATGGTAGGCCATGTAAACACACATGTTTTAAGTTGTTCAGGCACTTATTTTCAAAATGACGGCTCTGTTAATATTTTAGGTTAGTGAATCCCATCATTCGAAAAGTTAGACAGATTAAATTCTATGTTGAATATCGAATCCGACCTCCGTAATAAAGTTTATTTCACACTAGCTTATGGTATGAGGTTTTCTGGGTTCGAGTTCCGAGTAACGCAGCATGTGTGTATTTGTAATTGTCTCACTAGTGTTGCATGTGTTTCTGCTTTCATATAGAATTATATTTCTTTGAACGAAACTCCAAGCTCAACCTACCAGCTCAGGTTTTAAGAAATTATTTAAAAAATAATTGCACCCCTGTTGAGGCAAGTAGGCTGATTAGTTATATCAGCAACTTGTTGTTCAACTTGTCTTACCCCAACAGTTTGCATAATCTGTTTTGAAGAAAACATGAGCCAATATTACGTCATCACCTGTCACAGTCAAGCATGCTCCCGTGCCTCTATGCAACCCGCTGCACAATTTCCTTTGCCTGCTAAATAATAGGATTACTTTTAACGACAGTAACTGGCCCGCCTCCTATTTACCTAAGCACTTGACAACGCACTGCGGCATCTTTCCTTCGTCTCTCTCGGGGATATTACGTCTGCCAGTATTTTGCAGTTCTGGGCTGCATCGTCGCACTCTTAGACTTTGCAATAATTTTCTCCCCTGTTTTGTTCTGAAAATACAACTACATTGCATACGCAGCCGACTACCTGAATAAACTTAATTCAGTCTATTGCGGGCACATTAATCCGATTCATAAATACGTCAATGACTTACTTACTCCACCCCGTCGTATTTAACATGTCTAATGATAATAATAATTAACTTCAGGTAATATCCTACATAATACTAAAGAGAACACACTTTTTGTCTACTTTCAAGTCTGCCATGCCGAAAAATTACTATTTTCTTGGAACAAACTGTATAGGTTATGGTATCGCAAAAGTACAAAAATAACAAACCACCCACAAATATAAATAAATAATGTAATTCACTTTACCAACACAGCAAACCAAATTTTTACTATTTTCTGCACATTTAACTATAATTATATTACCAACATACAGTTAAACTAGCCAAGTGTCCTTGGCACTTCAGAATAACTTGGTGATAGCTATTCGGTCGCAATGCAGATGGTTTATAATGGAAGGGCTGGCTGTACACGGCCGATAGCCTATCCAGATGATAGTTACAAAACACTTTTATTCAGAGTTCGTAATACAGGCCCCAAATATATACATATGTATATATATGGGCATCTTGTTCAATATTTGAAATCTATTTATTTAAAAACATTTCAATTTCACCAGTAGTCACTTTAGGCAACAATGATAAATCGTAGCACTAAGACGTAAATGATCTGGGTTCTATTCTAGTTCGGCCTTGAACTTTCTTTATATTAACTGGAACTGTTTACTTTACGTACATAGGGCCAAACAAATATTTTATTGCATTAACCAAATCCTTATTTGGGGCAACAAAAAAAAACAATACAATTTGGTTACAATAACAAAATATTTCATCGCCTCTATATAAATTAATTTCATTGCGCAAAAAAAAACTTGGTTTGATTCAACAAAACCTTTTCCTCGGTGTGTTCCGTGTGCAGTGAACTTAGCATTTTGTAAGACGTGGTCCGGTGTGTCAGGGTCGCTCTGGCTGTCGGGTCTATGTAACAAGGTCTGACCTGAAATTACTGTAAACTGTCAGTTGAGGCCGGAGGTACAAGATACTTACTGCTGCAAGCAATGGTTTCCAATTAAACGGGTATCAGTGAAAGGGAAAACAACAATATAACATTTCAAGTTTACCGTCAGGCTGTGAATTGAGGAAACTTAATGACGAGACGTGGTGCCCCTTAGCATCAAACAACGTCTCCAGAGAAAATATTCGTGCTCAAAAGGAAAGAAGAGGATTACTCTGTGGGTAGGGCGTTATACTGGTAAAGGCGAGGAAAAGTATTCGTGTTACAATTAAAGGCTGTCCGTGGTAATGTGAGCACATCCGCATATATTTTAACGGGCACAATGTCTGGCAAGTGCCCGCAGTAATGTTGGTAACGAGACAGAGAAAGTAGTTCCATATATTTACTTTGCATGAATACTGTTAGGTAAACATTGGTTGAAACTGAAATTATATAGTTTTCTTTCTTTCTTTTTTAAACTCTTTAGTGTAAGAACTAACACATTTTTTCAACACTCACTTTTCGTACAATTTCAGAGTTTCACGCCACCGACGCATGAATGAAGTGATCATGTACACGGTCATGTAAAATTTACGTAAGGTGAAAGGATACGATGTAATCCGAGAAGTAGATCGTAAGCAGGTCTTTCAAAAGTAAAGAGCCTATAGACATTATGTGCCAGGTAATTGTAGGTAACAGGAGGTGGAGTAGGGTCGGTGAGGTTGCAAGAGTGGTAGGAGTGAAAAGTAGTCACCTGTCTGTATTTGGTCGTAGCACAGACTAGAAGCGAAATTAGCCGGCTTTGAGACATGCCATACGCAATGAAACAAGAAGTTGCCATCTCAATGGTAGTGGCTTGTCAGATGGCATCTCCCGACTGAGCGCAACACTTAACTGTGCGTGGACTTTACTGTGTGAGTTAGCTCAGTTCAACCACTGCCCTCTCACCGTTAAGGTACAGAATACTTAAGATTACAGAGGTGAAGCAGTCGCTTACACCGCAAACTTCAGCAGCACAGTGCAGAAAAATTGAGTCACTGGCCAGCAACATGTCGCAAACCGTTGCCCAATCAGCGTTTAGTAACTTACTCGCAAGCCAGCAACCCAGCCAATAGGAAACAACTCGCATGACACATTAGTAGAGACCTGAAGAATTCGCGGATTTATTTTGGGACGAGCTAGGATTCAAAACACGTGGGTTTATATAACATTAGCCATTGGTCCACGCGGTGTTCGACACCTACTGGAGAACGGTGTCCAATTGTCGCCTTCCACTGTGACAGCAGACAACCAATGTGCAGTTGATATCGGCATATTTGTACATAAGACTGTAGAGTCTAGCCTGTCGGTCATTGAACTCGCGAATATTTTAGGTCTCTACACATTAGTCAATCAGACACAATGGTCGCGCCAGAGCCTCGCACAGCTAAGCAGTAAATGAGTACCTCCACATCAAAGGAATCGGCTCTCAAAACCGCGAGGCTATGAGCCACCCGAATCTCATCATTCACTCATTCACATCAAAGGAACAGCCACGCCATTTCGTCTCTGTGTACTGGTATAATTTGTCGCCGACGAAGTCCGTCATTTTATCCGCGGTATGAAGGTTTTCTCGGGGTAATCCAATCTCCTCCCCTTCTTCATCCCGCTGCTGCATTGCTCCTAGTCTCAGCCCACACTTCGCCCATTGTTCAGGCAGGTCAATACCACAGGCCTAACACACATGTAGGGGCTTCACTTAGTTCTAAACTCCTCTCATACATGTGGCTGACACTACCTGAATGTGAAAACAGCGTTCATTGTCTTTCCTGCATGGTTCACTGTCAGATGATCGTCCGGAAATTTAACTTCCTGCTCGTGAGTTTTTGGATGAAGTTAGTTCGCTCATGATAACAAGATTTTGAACGTGGGCTGCGTTGTTCAGTAAACTTTGCAAACAGGAAAAGTTCCCATAGCGACAGAACACATTGTGGGCACAACGGAGGAATTTGTAACCTGTTCGTTGTAACGCCTCTAATAACCACCACTTTTACCTGTCACAGCTATCTCAGTTTACTTTTACAATATGTGTTAAAGTAATATTTATTTGTTTTTGTTTATTATTTATTTGTGGCAGATATATTTTAATTACTCCAGATCTGATGTATAATATTAATTGCAAATAGTTGCATCCTTAGGAAACATATTTCAGTGTGATTATGTGTATAAGTCTTTCTGTTTTAATTCACAAAGGTTTTTTTATATATAGGCCGTTTTGCATAGAGGAATTTGTTGTTTGGTTCCTATGGTAACGCAGAACGTAATGCGTAAGATATTATGTACCCATCTCGTGATTGGCGAGATGTTTGAAAGCGTGTTTCAAGTATGCAGTTTTAGACGTCTCTAGTCATCTTGGTTTTCCGTCAGGCAGGTGATGACCTAGTGGGTCATCGGCCTGATAGGTGAATTTAATTTTTCTAGTAGATTGGCTGAGTCACGCACCGTACTGCCGACTGCCAAAAGGGCGAAGACACGCGGCACTGAAGAATAATTAAATTAAGTCTGCACGCGCTACCCACGCGGTAAAGTCAAGTGAGAGCTACCGCAATATGCCTGTGGTAGGATAAACACTGTAGGAACGTACCTCGGACCCGAGAGCCCTGCGAGGGAAGATTATTGCCAACGACCAGCGGAACCAGCCTCAGCAGATACCACCACATGTTGCAGCAAGCAAAGTTTTTAAGCTAAGTATCTAAATAGTCTAAAACAAAGTCGGCTATCCGCGTCTGACTGTGTATTAGCTTAGTATTTCTAAACTACTGAATGGATTTTGATGCGGTTTTCAACATAATTTAGAAATTGTCTCAATGAAGATTTATATTTAATGTAAGGATAGTAGAGTAATGTTGATCCGTTTGAAATCAAGTCATAAAAAACCACTTTTAGGGCACTTACATTGCTTGCGCTGACTAAACCATAAGAGATACATCAAACTAATGTACTACAGAATTGTAGCTCTCAAAAAGGTCTACAGATAAGTCCGGAATAGCATATGTTTATCTTTTAAGGATGATCCGCAGTAACAATTTTTGTCTTTCAAAGTATTGCTGTAAAAACTCTCGTAAAATGTTACCGGGCGAAGCCGGGCCGGTTCGCTAGTAATGTATAAATGAAGAAAATTATTTTGCTTGCGTTTACACCAGCTTGGATCTTCAGTATTCTTAAGTTGCTATGCCCATTTGCCTACGAAGCCCTGAACTGATGTCTTATGTTCTCCCAACTCAATTGGTGTCAGAAAAACTATTTAATAATTTTATTTACATATTTTTTGCAACAATTTAAAGTATTTGAAGAGACTTGATTATTTTTTAATTTCTAACAAGAAGGCTACGAGAAGGCTACACTCATAGTTACGACTAGCACTAGAACTAGTAACGAACTGCTACTTAATATTTGTACAGAGATTAACTTATTTTATAATGTTCAGACCAAAATATTTATTTTAAATAAAATCAAATGTGTTTTCACTCAAGTGTNGAGATTAACTTATTTTATAATGTTCAGACCAAAATATTTATTTTAAATAAAATCAAATGTGTTTTCACTCAAGTGTCTGTGTGTACTTATTGGTCAGTAGCTAGTGGTAGTTCGGAATTGTGTTTCTTCCTAGCGTCTCCTGTTTGTTGTTTGTTGTATACGGAGACTGGTTGCTACGAGTGTTCCTGACATTCAAATATGTGCTAAGATTTATCTGGTGTTTGTGTGTTACGTTTTCTGTGAAGTCATTACTGTCCCGTGGAGGCGGGCAAGCTTCTAACCCTAGGTCAGCATTCACGCTGTTAGTGGCAACAAAAATTATAACATCCGAGAATATATACTATTTCCTCTGTGCTGCCCTATATTGTGCAGTCGAGGTTTTACGCAACTAGTGCATTATCTACACACTGTTAAAATTAAAATGAAACTAAGCATATCCGTTTCGAGAGTCTGCAATTTCTCTGGTAACAGATGGTCCATCCCATTCCAANAATTAAAATGAAACTAAGCATATCCGTTTCGAGAGTCTGCAATTTCTCTGGTAACAGATGGTCCATCCCATTCCAAGAAGCCAGGAGCGAATATCTTAATTGAACAAGCAGTGTGTCCTAGGCTAGCATTGAATATATCTTCCATATTTCATTCAAAGGATGTCGGGGCCCATATTCCTCTAGTACAATGAAACCAAGAAATAAACCGGGTCATATCGCTAGTCCNCATTCAAAGGATGTCGGGGCCCATATTCCTCTAGTACAATGAAACCAAGAAATAAACCGGGTCATATCGCTAGTCCCACTCTACAAAGGGGTTCCGGGTGGAGAAAGGTCAAGGCCATACTTAGCCAAGATCAAGGGCAAATCCAAGATGGCGACAATGCTTGTGACATTATCCAAGATTGCGGACATATCCTCCTATCCTCAGCCANCAAGGGCAAATCCAAGATGGCGACAATGCTTGTGACATTATCCAAGATTGCGGACATATCCTCCTATCCTCAGCCAACAGCCGTTGCGCTCAGATGCAGATTCTTCATCTATTTATGGTTTCATCACTTGTTCAAAATTAGAAAATTGTTTGATGCTTACTGTAGGTAAGCTGACGCTGGCATGTAATACCCATCCTTTGGCCTAAAGATAGTTTGCCATAATGTTCTTCCTAACGCGTATTCGACCAAACGTCTATTCGGCCAAACTCCTGTTCTGCCAAATGCCTGTTTGTGATTTTAGAGTGAAATTTCCGACGAAACGCCTGTTTCGGCCAAATGTCGCACCCCTAACTCATTAACTCTGGACAGCATTCATTTGCTGGGATTACGATAATACACATTAGGTATACTGGTAAGGANCATCCTTTGGCCTAAAGATAGTTTGCCATAATGTTCTTCCTAACGCGTATTCGACCAAACGTCTATTCGGCCAAACCCCTGTTCTGCCAAATGCCTGTTTGTGATTTAAGAGTGAAATTTTCGACGAAACGCCTGTTTCGGCCAAATGTCGCTCCCCTAACTCATTAACTCTGGACAGCATTCATTTGCTGGGATTACGATAATACACGTTAGGTATACTGGCAAGGAAAGTGTCAAAATCAACTTTCAGTCAAAAACATCGCAGCTCATCGCAACCAGAACAGAAATATATTCTGTACTCATAGGGTTTGTGACTAAGATGATCTTTCTTGACCTCTCGAAGGTTCTGGGAAACTACTACTTTTTGTTCTGTTCACCGTTTTTTTAAGAGTTCCTCCTACAAAGAGAAACTGCATACATGTTTTGCTTGGCCCGAGGGTAAAAGGTGATGCTGATTGTCTTGGCTCTGCCGTCCAAACTCGTTTGTCANTATACATGTTTTGCTTGGCCCGAGGGTAAAAGGTGATGCTGATTGTCTTGGCTCTGCCGTCCAAACTCGTTTGTCATCGAAGACAAAACACATCTGGTGCTGGTGTTACGACGGGAGGAAAGTGGAGTGTGGAGTGGAGGCCGGTGGGGTGAGAGCCTGGGAGAGCTCCCAGTGCCGCGTGTCGGGGTGAGATGGGCGTGTAGCGGGAACTGTGAGCAGTACACTTTCTGTAGTGGACTTGTGTGGAGGGAGCTGTGAGCGCCTAGAGAGGCTGCGAGTCCCAGACCTCTCCTTTCTACATCCGTCCTTTCATTTTATTGCCCTTGGTTATTTGGCGCGCTTCCGCAGTTGTTGAAACAGCCGGTCGTGGGACTCGTGAGCATTTTCGCCTCTGTTGCGCCCCGATGTTGTTTTTTTATTTATGGCTTGATAGACGGCGGGTTTGTAAATAGCCCTTGCAGGCCTGTCGTTTTCGTCACATTTGAATATAAAAGTTATGAAGGTTTTTCCGGCAGCGGGAATAGCTGTACATCCCCGTGACACGGTGTTTTTAAAGATCCTTCGGTTCCCCATTACATCGCAGAATAGGTACACATGCAGATGTCAAATTGTGAAGTGAAGAGATTTGGACGGCTCTTAACATCGAGGTCTTGAAAGCGCATGAGGTTGAAGCGAGGTGAGTATGGAGCAGCGCCGAAATTACAGGGAGGTGGGGGGGGGAAGACTAAACGGAAGATCCCCGAGAAAACCCTCTGACTAGTGGCATCTTCCGGCACGATTCCCACGTGTGAAAATCCGGGAGCGACTCCGCCGGGAATCGAACTCAGCTCACCTAGGTGGGATGCAAGTAGTCTAACCACTACACCACCGTGGCCCCAAAGTAAAATTGCGTGGCGGGTCCTCTGATATGGGCTTACCCATTCGCTGATTGGCCGCACAAGGCTCTGGGAGCTTCCTTTCGTTTGGCGACTGCGTGCTGCGAGAGATTATAAGTTGGCTGGGGTGACGGCTTATAATAAGTTCCCGGGCGCTGATTGTCGAACGGCGTTCCAACATGTCGCTGGCCTGTGACGTCACTTTGCTAGTTGGCGTGTGCACTGGAGTTGGCGGTGAAAGGGGTAGTGCTACTTGTGTAGTGTACTGCTGGTAGCGCGCGGCGCGATGCACCCTCACCGCGGTGTAACAAGGGCGGCTGACGGCGCGTCTGTGAAGAGACTGCCGAGTGTGCTCGAGACGACGTGGCTGTCTTCCCTGCGGCCGAGACGATAGCCAGCCTGCAAACAGCTGACAAGCACTTTCCTTCCCCCTCCCTCCCTTCAACAGTCGCGACACTCTTCTCAATGCACGCTCCATCATTTGGCCAGTTCATCTGACGACAGGATACAATTCAAGCAGTGTGCATATTGTCACGTCTGGTATTGGGTTTTTTTTTATAACTTACTCGAGAACATCTAACAATAAATTATTCAGTCGCAAATAAAGACATCGTTTAATACTTTTGAGCGCAGTGAAGCTTTACTGANAACATCTAACAATAAATTATTCAGTCGCAAATAAAGACATCGTTTAATACTTTTGAGCGCAGTGAAGCTTTACTGATAAATAAAATAAGCTAGTGAAGATTCGCCTATATTCTCGACTGTATGGCATCAGTTCTGTTGGTCTGTGTTACCACCTACAACCGTCATATTGGTTCACACAACACTAGACACGCTTGCTATACTGTGCAACGTTCATTATATTCTGTGGCATATAATAAGGCCACTTTTTGATAGCTCGGCGAAAGTAGCGCCACTGTTTACTAGACTGATGCATAGGAAGGCGGTAGTCGAGGTCCATCAAGTCGGGGCTGTATTTTTTATCAACACGCTGTCAGGCAATCCACTTCTCATTGTACTGTAATACTAAACAAATTTTAAGATATTTTAAGACTGACATCTGTTAAAAAAATAANTAATCCACTTCTCATTGTACTGTAATACTAAACAAATTTTAAGATATTTTAAGACTGACATCTGTTAAAAAAATAAGTATGTTATAAAATTAAAAATATAAAATGTTGCAAATAATTAAATATTTGCTAACTCTTTTTTAATTTGTCCGAGATAGTGAATTTGGGTTAACATTTGCGAGACGGTCTATTGTATCTATTATCACACTTTGGACGTAATAGCTAATATATTCGAGTTGGAAATATGTGACGTGGAATAACGTTAGAATTGCTTAAAAACTATTTACATGTGTCTCACTTTCTACGGAAACAAGGAGATGGGTTTCGAGAGAACAATATGGCGTATAATTTATGTAGACGAACGATTACCGGCCGAATATAAATTACTTGAACTCCAAATCGTTTTACATGAAATATATGTTACTTTAAAAATTATACAGAGCTCGCGGGAAAATAAAACCATTTGTATATGCCCGTAAATACGTTATTCTAAACAACAAAACTATAAAATGTGTCTGGTTGTAATTCGGGATATGGATAACAGATAGCGTGGAAGAGCGTGTTGTATCAGATGGNAAACTATAAAATGTGTCTGGTTGTAATTCGGGATATGGATAACAGATAGCGTGGAAGAGCGTGTTGTATCAGATGGCGCGCCTGTCCCTCACAAGATGGCAGCACATGGTTGGAGAGTCTGGAAACTTGAAAATAGTTTCGATTTTTTCCTTACATTTGGATACTGATCGTTTTGTTGTGCATCTCATTTTGAACACCTACACATTACAATTTTTTCACGAAGTTTCGTTTCTAAAACTAAAAACTGCTGTTTTATGACCAAGTAAAATAAAATGTGTTAATTAATCTATGAACTCTTTCTTATCCGCGTATTTTCTGCTTGTCTGATGTGCGTCGGCACTGCTCTCAGAATAGCCAACGTAATATTAATTTATGTTCGTTCGTGCATCAGCTGATACAGGATTTTGTAAATGGCGCTTTGTTTGTTTTGAATCCGTTACATTGCCACTCACTGACTGTCAGAATGTGGCCTTCTTATATGAAATGAACTATACTACAGTCCATTTATGGTTACTGCCAACTGAAGCATTNACTGTCAGAATGTGGCCTTCTTATATGAAATGAACTATACTACAGTCCATTTATGGTTACTGCCAACTGAAGCATTTCTATAGTTCTACTTTCTGAATATTCCTCCTCCTCCTCCTTCAAACAAAGCTTAACAGAGTCTAGAAAATTACCCCAAAGTGACAACGTACTGCATTCGTGCGCACTCGGTTTAATAGTATTTTGTATAAGGTGTATTTCTTACTATGTGTTATCAACAAACCTGTTTTCTCACCGCTTTCATTCGTATTAATTATAACTGAAATATTATTAATTTATACATACAATTAAAGTAGTAGTTCAGTTTAACCAAAACTACGATACTTTCATGTTAATGTAAGTATAAGACGCTTGTGACACGTGATGTGTTTAGGAAACAACCAAACACTTAATACATGAGGAGTTTTTAAGTGTTTGATTCAAAAAGTGTAATGAATCCGTGAATAGACTACAGGCCGACTCTCAGCCAATATAACACCTGGTTAAATATGTCTCAATCGAATGTTTTTTCCCTACGTAAAGTAATCTGCAAACAGGGGTCTGGCCCACAGAAATCCGCAGGATTATTTTGCGCTAGTGAATCAGGCGATTTGTGCACGATGATGTCGACGTAACCTACAGTAGCCCAACCTACATTCGACGTAACTCGCCGTGCCGAACCCACAGTCGGCGTAACCTGCAATAGCCGAATCCGCGATCTTCGTAAAGGTGCGTCTACATTTGTTACTGAACCTGGTTACCGAGGTTCGGTGCGGAACGTACGCTGCAGTTACGCGCACCCCGTTACTGTCTCTTCGCAAAACTGCACGCAGACCTCCTTTNAAAGCTTAACAGAGTCTAGAAAATTACCCCAAAGTGACAACGTACTGCATTCGTGCGCACTCGGTTTAATAGTATTTTGTATAAGGTGTATTTCTTACTATGTGTTATCAACAAACCTGTTTTCTCACCGCTTTCATTCGTATTAATTATAACTGAAATATTATTAATTTATACATACAATTAAAGTAGTAGTTCAGTTTAACCAAAACTACGATACTTTCATGTTAATGTAAGTATAAGACGCTTGTGACACGTGATGTGTTTAGGAAACAACCAAACACTTAATACATGAGGAGTTTTTAAGTGTTTGATTCAAAAAGTGTAATGAATCCGTGAATAGACTACAGGCCGACTCTCAGCCAATATAACACCTGGTTAAATATGTCTCAATCGAATGTTTTTTCCCTACGTAAAGTAATCTGCAAACAGGGGTCTGGCCCACAGAAATCCGCAGGATTATTTTGCGCTAGTGAATCAGGCGATTTGTGCACGATGATGTCGACGTAACCTACAGTAGCCCAACCTACATTCGACGTAACTCGCCGTGCCGAACCCACAGTCGGCGTAACCTGCAATAGCCGAATCCGCGATCTTCGTAAAGGTGCGTCTACATTTGTTACTGAACCTCGTTACCGAGGTTCGGTGCGGAACGTACGCTGCAGTTACGCGCACTGTCTCTTCGCAAAACTGCACGCACACCTCCTTTAAAGGCAGTGCAAATTAGAGAATAATTGCCAGAGTATTTCATTCACGAGGGAAGAGTGGAGTGGCAATATCAATATTCATGAAAGGATTAATTTCGCCCTTTTTGTTTTCTCTATTTATTAATGTCCTTAATTTTTTCCAGTGTTTTTCGTTGTTTATTATTGTCAAGTATTAATTTCAAACTTTCGTAAGCAACCCAAGTGCTTGGCTATACCTATTCCAGCCTTGTATTGGAAACCAATACAGATGTTTATTAGTTTAAATTTCTAGACACAATATAAAACTCTGACATATATAACATAATAACTAAAGCCTATATGTGTGTGCTATTTTTAAAAATATAAAAATGTACATACTATTGCAAGAAAAATGGGTACAGCTATGTGGTTAACTGTAATAACAATATAATATATAAATATATGTAAAATGATTAACAGAAAGATATTGTTCCTTTAAGGTTATTCATTTATTTCAATACTGCTCGATATTGTACGTCTATATAACTAAATACTGGAAACACGGAACTGTAGAGGTATATTTCCAAGGGCGAAACATGTGTTACGTAAGTTAGGCCCGGAATCATTGCTGTTGAATCAAAACAATTACTAAATGGGTACTTGGTGCATTTCGTTATGCTAATCTTCAAGAGTATCCATTAAATATATCATATTTTTTATTTTATTTTAATGAAACTGTATAAAATTTATTATGACAATGCAGAGTGCTTAAAGTGATTTTTATTTTTATAACCTGCANTATTTTAATGAAACTGTATAAAATTTATTATGACAATGCAGAGTGCTTAAAGTGATTTTTATTTTTATAACCTGCACAAATATGCATTAAGATTCAATTGTTATAATTTTGGCCATGAAACCACATTTGTTTTACTTGCAATGGACGTACTATAGGTATAGAAAGTATGGGAAAGGTGTTGTTGTGCATATAAAAATTACCTAAGTAAAAATATATAATTTAAATCAGTTCTTTAATTTTTTAACTACTCNGGTGTTGTTGTGCATATAAAAATTACCTAAGTAAAAATATATAATTTAAATCAGTTCTTTAATTTTTTAACTACTCGCAATTAACGGTGCTAATACTTTTCCTAATTGTCATACTTTCTCTTCGATTTTGCATTCCCCGAGAGGTCTTCTCAATTCTTGGCCAATTTCTTCCCATGCATGAAATTTTTTAATTTGTTAAAATGTAATGTTGGTTTGGATCTCAAATTAATTGGCTTCTTATATACGTGTATATTAATGCAGTTTCAGCTTCGTTTTCCCACTCCATAATGATACAANCCAAATTAATTGGCTTCTTATATACGTGTATATTAATGCAGTTTCAGCTTCGTTTTCCCACTCCATAATGATACAAAGAGAGCTAAAATACAAGCAAGCTGACAACACACAAACTGAAAGCACGCTCGTGTGTTCTGCTGGCTGGTACAACTACTCAACAATGTTGGCGGTTACGCGTATAGGTAACAGGTCTCAGCCCACGCTTGTTCACGAGGTAACGTGTCACCCCTTTTGGAGCGGGTCTATTTACTGACATCTCACGGCAGCAGTCGAACCGGGTAACAGGTAACGGTATGAGGTAACAGGACACTGTCTACATTTGTTACTAGGTAACAGGTACCGATAACCGAGCAAGGTGCGGTAACAAATGTGGACGCACCTTAACTTGCAACAGTCGAACCTGGAGGTTCTGCACCCTTTTCTTTGATGGCAAATCAGTGAAAAATTAAAGTAAACCGGGAAATTCTTACACANAACCTGGAGGTTCTGCACCCTTTTCTTTGATGGCAAATCAGTGAAAAATTAAAGTAAACCGGGAAATTCTTACACAGCATTCGAGAACAGACGAAGAAGAATCCACAAAGAAAGGTTAGGTGAGGAAAGACAAATTACGAAAAATGCTACCCCCTCCCCTAAAATTTTAAAAATTAAAAATGGTCATATGTGCCTGCCAACTGAAATATTTAAATACCTCGAGCCGCTGAGCATGCATCCTGAGTACCGCTTCGTAGCTTAAACCGTTTACGAAAATAGTAGTTCTAAATTAAACCCGCCTTAAAAAAGCACAGTTACGGCGAGGTCGACAGTACACCAAAAGACAATGGAATTTCATTAGACAAATCGCTTCGGAAATATTGTAAATCGAAAATTTATCCCACCTTAAAAACTCAAAATTTTGTGCAAATCTCTAGTCTCTGAAAAACACCCCTTTAAAAGATGTATCAGTACCAAATTCCAAGTTCCTAGGACCAAATACATGGAAACAGTGAGTACTCAAATTTAAGAAGCAGCAAAAAACAAAACTCATCTTAACGCTATATGCTCTTATGGTTTCGAGTGATGGCTTCGTGTGAGGGAGATTCCAAAGAACAAGGAGGGAGGGTTCTAAAAAAAATGTGGTGTTCCACGAAAGTTGTTAAGGATAAGGTGGGAGTAAGCATAGGATGTAGTGATTTTGAGAAGCGAAATTTTTGGTACCCAAGGGACACCGTAAAGGAATCAACTTAAAGAATGATGCAAAGTAGGAAAAATGAGAGTAATCCAAGAAATTCTTACACAACACTTGAGATCGGCTGGGGAAGAAACTGCAAGAGAAGTTCCGCTAAGCAGGAAACCAATTTTGACAAAATACTCTTTACCCCCAAGTTTGA
The DNA here is from genome assembly GCA_002778355.1 of Clitarchus hookeri. Classification (NCBI taxonomy): domain Eukaryota; kingdom Metazoa; phylum Arthropoda; class Insecta; order Phasmatodea; family Phasmatidae; genus Clitarchus; species Clitarchus hookeri. The sequence continues at coordinate 14,428 of NQII01009361.1, read as the reverse complement.
AAAAAATATATATTATCAGATGTGCCCGCTGTCTTAATTACTTAAAACCGTTAGCCCCACTATAAAAAATCCTTATAAAGTTTCCTGTGCACCAAAGAAAACCATTTCTTTCAGGCTATTTTTTTATAACAACACAATATTGCTTTAATTCAAAGAGATGTGATACAGATTTATTTATTTATTTTATTTATCGTATGGCAATTTAGACACTTAAAAAGGAACAATACATAGACATTAAAAATATTACAAACTTTAAGAGTTACAAACAAATGGAACAATACATAGACATTAAACATATTACAAACTTTAAGAGTTACAATCAAACATCAAGTCTATTGATATAATCTATCGATTCTTGAGTTGCCAACAGGAAGTCGTCAGGACTACTATTATAGGACCTTATAGGACATTCTTCAATAATGTGTCTGATGGTTTGATCTTCTCCGCAGTCACATTGAGGGGATGGTTGCCTGCCCCACTTGTGCAGAAAGTATGCGCATCTGCCATGTTGGGTTCTAATTCTGTTGAGTGTGGACCAGGTTTTGCGCGGTAAATCAAAACCTGGTGGTTCCTGAGTAATGCATGGCATGTTATTATTTTGGTGTGCAGTCCATGATTGCATCCATACATCTCTTATATTGAAGTCTTCATGGACAGCAATCCTTGNCGCACGAGCGAATGAGTGTGTAAAGGCCAGGATAGTAAACTGAGAAGCGTGTGGATATTTTCAAAGGTAAGCCGCCGCGTGCCGCCGCGACTCGTGCGCTCCTGACGTTCAGCGGATTGAATTTCAGGGGCTATCTTTGAAAGAATGTTCTCATGATTGCTGTAGCCTCTCTGAGCGATACTCGGGGTGTTGGGGACCTTCTAGATCGAGCCGGCGAGACTACTTAAGACAGATCGGGCCTCCGAGACGACAGATTTTTGAGAGTTTGGAGTATTGCGCGATGTTAATCGCTAGGATTGCGAAGACAAGCGAAGAGACGAGACTGCAGAGCGTCGAGTGGCGGCGAGATCGACCAGCGGGAGCGAAGTCTGCAGACGGCGAGCATCGGTACAGTGAAGAGTGAGACTGGCGGGTGGGACTATTTAACTTGATGCGTGAGTGTAAGACATTGGAATTATGGCAATATGCAGATTTAGAATATGTAAATAATGAATACGAATGCAGTAATTATAACCTATATAGTGACAGTGATAAGGACTTTAATTAAAATCGAGGTAGACATTATGCATATTACACTCACTGAAAATAAAAAGAATAGGGGAGCTAGATATTTTGATGTTGTAAATAATAGCTGTGTGAATAAATTAAAAATTAAACTACGTTCTTTTATTTTTATTAAGACATTCATCCCTTACGAACTCAAATATGCCCCTCTGACGTCTTGTAACAATGGCGTTACAAGTGCGGTAAAGGCATTATATTGTAAACGAAATTAAAAGTGGTTCACGACAACATGAGCACCCTTGAAAGCAACATAGGAAAAAAAATCATTGCCCGTAACTGCATATATTTGAACGTGAACAATTACAGCAATACTCACTGTTAAGTTGGCAGCGAACTACGAGAAGTAATACCATGTTTTAACGTCCTACTAGTCGTAAAGTTTAAAATGTTTTTCATCTGCAATGTAGTTTATTTTTGTTGTATTGCAAATAAGAATACAACACCACCTGCCACGTCATACTGATAACGGCACATTTTCCAATAATAAACGTAAGTCGGTTTCCAGAAATTATCTGTAGTAATGAGCATTGAGATTGCCCTGTGTGAATATTGTCCAATGATAATTTCCACGTAATCAGCACCACACATTCCCAGAAAACCGTTCTTGGAAATTTGCATTTATTGCGTTTCCGTCACTATAAAAAAAATCTGAAACGAGCTTTATAGCCTACATGTGTACATGACTTATTTTGTTGCTAATGACCTCTAGAACACGTTGACTGTCTGTTTTGTCATGCAACAACCTGTATAGATCCATCCTAATCATTTGCGCAATTTATACATTTAGTGCTGCTCACATGATATTACGCTGTAGTGAATCTTATGAAAACTGCTGACGAAGTAATATTTCTATTTCTTAGAACGTGTCTTTAAATAATGCAGTTGCTTTAATGTTACTGCAAACTTCATAAAACTCAGTGCAATTCAGGCGACGTAATACTAGTATTACGTTGGCAGCTCTCAAAGTGTTAAGGCATTACAGCGAAGATACATTTTTTTTTTAAGATGTTGTAGTATCGGCATAACTCTCTGTCACATACCGGGATAAATGAAAATGTGCCCGTGCTTCACGTGATCGGCAGCATCTGTTTATGAGAATACGGAATGTAGTCTCTGCAACGGATGATGACCTCCCAACATGTGAGGGACTTACCTGATAAGACGGTGTCTTCTGCTGTGTGCAGTTCAGACCATTTAAGTCACTTCCTAAGCAAAGTCCGAGGTACAGGACACAGTGGTTGAAAGGGTTATTTTAGCCCACTGCTCTCAGTATGATGAGTCAAGGAATTAAAAATCCTTGCCACAAGTAGTAAAATAAAGCTGGCCTTTGCGGTAGCAAATAATGAACCAATGATAGCGGCTATAGATTATAAGCGACTGTGAAATCTGGCTATTGCAATTCGCGGAAATCCCAGAGCTCTTTCTCGTGAATGAGACTGCTGTACTTGAGAGGGCATGGCAAATGACATGACTTTCTTTGCATGTCTGAGATTCTTTTCAAATGGATCGCGATTCATTAGACACGCCCTGGATGATTCCAATCTAGTCCGAGTCTTGTAAGAAAACAAGAAACGAAGTCTTGGTGTGGGGTGGAATTGGCAACACACTAAGCCATAAGTNCAGTCCGAGTCTTGTAAGAAAACAAGAAACGAAGTCTTGGTGTGGGGTGGAATTGGCAACACACTAAGCCATAAGTAAACGATCAAAGACCTGGAGCTACAGTGTACACAGGACTACTATTATCATACCCGTTACATTTTTTCTTACATTTAATACTTTCAGACCCACATTAATTCATGGATTCAAGTGTCGCAAATGAAAAAAAATTGATGCGCGCAAATACCCCACTTTCTTAGTTATCACAACCAATTAGGTGTAGGCTCGTGTTCTGCTGTAGTAATATGAACCCTTGGTAAAATAGGACAGTTACACGGTTTGCGAATCAGAAACTCAAGNGCTCGTGTTCTGCTGTAGTAATATGAACCCTTGGTAAAATAGGACAGTTACACGGTTTGCGAATCAGAAACTCAAGGGAAGGTCGTTGGACATTGAACCTCGCAGTGTACAGCACTAGTCAAGGAAATCTTTCCTGTGCATTATGTTCATTATTGATTACACTGAGTGCGAATNCCTCGCAGTGTACAGCACTAGTCAAGGAAATCTTTCCTGTGCATTATGTTCATTATTGATTACACTGAGTGCGAATTGGTTAATGACATTCCTTTGAGATCGTACCTTGCCGCATCACACATATAATATGGCACCGTTCTATGCCTACTGTACAATCCTCTGAATTATCGAGCAGAGAAGGAATGTTCATTGGCTGAAGTCATTGCCAGTACNTTCTATGCCTACTGTACAATCCTCTGAATTATCGAGCAGAGAAGGAATGTTCATTGGCTGAAGTCATTGCCAGTACTCATTTTCCTTTTAAACGTAACCAAATGCCAGTATCGAACAGGGTCATGCAAAAAAAAAATTAAGTATATGTTCAGTGTTGTACTTAAAATTATCCCCTTCCATCCTCAGAAACAACGAAATGTTTCTACTGTGCAGCATAATATTGGCATTTATCAATACAGAAATGCGGTGTGGAAAAGCATGAGTAAGGCATTAACCATTCACAAATGCATGGATGACAAAACAATGTTAGTATATGAAGGAGATTGCCTGTCGTACATTGTGGCATACAATAGTTAAGTATGCAGAAGTACAATGACATAGTGTATCCTCTGATGTGGGAGTATCCACTCCCTGACTGGGTACCACGTAGTGCGATTGATTACCTGTTGGCGGAGCTGCTGGCTGGCGATTAAGTTACCAGGTTTTCATTGGCGAGCGACGGTGTAACATTTTGCTGGGAAGTGGTGGCATTATTCTGGCGTGTGCGACTGGAGTTCACCGTATAAGCGACTGTTTCGCCTCTGTATACATACCTGCTGTGTAAATGTGGTCACCATAAATTGGCTGACGTTGCAGCATGCACACATCATTTTTTAAAACAGTAACAAAACAATTAAGCAACTTACATGTATTATGGTCCAGAGTCCTGCTCGCCATGTCTTATGGGCGGAGGTATTATAATAATAATATCACATCAAACTTACATACAGTTTAATGACGTTCGGTTTGTTACCTTGTTATAACATGAAGTTATAGGGTATGTTAATGGTCACTTCGTTGCTGGGAGGTGGACGTATACAGACCCGTGTTTATTCCCTAACTTCACGCTATGCCTCTGAGGTCTATGGTTCAGCCAAAACTTCTATGTTTCTACTGAACACATGTTTTAAAGCGTTTGGTTAGTATGAATTTCACCAAATATTTTTGTGATTGTAAACTTGCGAGGCTGCACAGACTCCGAATGTACCGCTGTGACGTAAGTGTTCCGCTATGATTCGCAAAAACCGATATTCATAGCAAATTCTACCCATGCCCCAAAGCCACGCGTTTTTGTGATGTGTGTTCCGAACATCGAAGTCTGGATTTGTGCGTTGTCCAACGCCCCTAAATACTCGAGTACGGTTTTCATCCGTGTCGAGAGTAAACCTGGATTCTTAACTCCTCTGCTGCCCACACTATTCTTCAAAGGTACAAGACATCCTTCACCGACAAAACTGCAAACGAGGTCGCCGCTGTCGGGGTGTCTAACGAAAACGGCGCAAGGGACATCGAGAATCTTAGTCTTATTTTGCAAGTCACCTCGAAATGGGGAAGATATAAACAGGGGTCAGTAATGATGGGGCTGTATGTCTCTGGATAGTGTAAAGAGACACTGTTGGCAGAGTCCGCGGCTGTCTGATGACGGTCCTCTTTTCTGGTGGTTGTTCTGAGTCACCCAGAGCTTTCCTGGCGTGTGTGTGTTCCCTCATGTTCCCAATGCTAGAGACTAGGGACACTTCGCGTTTTAATTTGCTACCAGAGCAGACGGAATACAATGATGTGTTAGTTTCTCGGGTGTCATTGGATCTCCGCTCATCCGTCACGCCATGCACCAATATTACATTTTCGGCATTCTGGTGGCTTCACTCTGTGTGGTCGAGTGGAACAGAAGAATGAGTTCTGTCTGTGGCGGCGGTCAATGAACAAGAAACTTCTGCTCGAGTGTGCTGAATACTGTGGAGTCTAGCTTGGGGCCTTTTTGTAACGCGAAATGGTCGCATGGTTCGATGGCAACGGTCCAGGTAGTGGGCAGTTCGATGGAGCGACCGCCCAGCTTCTTGTAGTCCAGCGATTCTGCCTCTCTCGCGCTCTCTAAGTTGTTCACACCTGTGTCTAATGCGTAGCCCAGGCATGTTAACTACTCACAGGCATGTTAACTACTCACTCCACATGCATACTTACCATACTGCATATAGCTTCGCTGAAGAATACTCAAAAATACAGAAGTGAAAAAGCCGCGTATTCCGCGAACTGCAGGCACACACGCCATCAAAACAGCTTCACTGCCAGCGACATGTCGCAACGTCATTCGCCAATCAGCGGCAAGGAACTTACTTTCCAACCGGCAGTCCAGCCATTAGGGAATATTTCGCAGCACTCGGTAGCGATAAGACACAAGTGCCGTTCAGTCTCTCTCGCCGCCAGTCAGCAAAATGGTACAGCCCATATAAAAATAACAGATTAGTCATTTAACTTCTGTTTACTTACCTCTTCTGTGGCTTTGCCCTAATACCGTTCACGTTACCAGTGTTGTAGTGATGTTGGTGGCCCTTGGTGGCAGTTATATGGAGTCCAATTTCACCTCTTATGGATAATTCGCTCTGGGTGCAGCTATTTTTACGGCAATGAGTATATAAATGGGATTTACAACTGTCTCTATCACGCTGGTAACTATAAGAACCCGTTAAGAACTTGACTGCATATTGATTATATGCGGTCTACTCTCCCCGCCGATGCACGGAAAAGTCTATCCTCTCGAGGACACCAAGGCGACGCGATAAGTCACGGGCCACTGACTCTTGTGGTTAGCTGCGTACTTTTACTTTGAACAACAATACTTATAGATTTTTAATCAGCTGCAACAAGTTCATCGTCTGACAAGAACGTTGTTTGAAAAATGCTCGTAAATGTTCTTGGTTTCAACCTGTTGAGAGAAAGAGACACAGGTGGTTCAAAATTTCGAGATTGGTGACCTCGTTAAGTTCAAACGAGTTCGCATTAGCGGTCTGCTCTTTATCTGCTACAGTTCTTGGCAGTTTGTCAACCAAAAGCGAAAACTTTGGGCAAGAAATGTAAAGTATCGTATAACAGCCAAGATCGCAGAACGAAAGCAGAGCCGGGTGTAGAATGTCGCACTAGAGTGGCTGTTGCACAACCCGACTAAAAACACAATGAAACCTGACAACCTGCCACATGGTCTGTACCGCTGTTGTTGGCACTTGTTTTGTAATTGTAATTTGGTAATTTGTTTCTTAATTTTGGGGATAATTTTAGTACATCCGAGTTTTTGCAGCAATATGTCCTAGTCTTGCCTGATTTATGTATGTTATGTTTTGTCTCAATTATGATATGAAGTAAAACACAGATATCTAATCATCGTCATATTTCAAGAATATGTGTGTTTTTATTATTAATGTGCCTAAAATAGTTTATGTTTGTTATTAATTTCATGAAATCGCACGACTAATGTTTAAGTTGTAAAATTTTTTCTAAGAATTTTGTTAGTTGCATTTTTCAGTCACTTCGATTTATCGAAATGTCGTGCAAAACGAACAGTCCAGTGCAGACTCCGATCTGTAAATAGTCGCGTTTGCTAAGTCAATTTTGTTTTCCGCTTCGGTGATTCTATTTTTCTGTCCCGGCACCATATAACGTAACTTTACATATTTTCTCGTAGAAATTCCAGCGGGGGACCCACATGATATATCCCATATTTAGAGCACCTAGAGAGTTGCATGTTAGAAAGGTTTGGTGGTTGTAATGGCCAATACGATACACTGAAAAAAAAAACTATATCTAGTGAAAGCCCAATCCATAAACAATGAGATTCATATCACCAAAGACCTAAAAGATAAACCCATTCGCTATAAAATATAATGAACAAATACCTGTTTAAACATTCAAAGTGGCAGAAAACAACAAAGATGGCGTCACACAGAACACAGAGCGAATACTCGCTCCCGGCTCACTGGTGTTGCAAGACGTGTCCTTCTACAAGATATTCACACAGTTGCCGCTAGGTAGTAGCACCATGCAGAGCTAGAAACTCGCTAATCTATATTTGGATCATAGCCTATATTTGGATCTTCTCTTCTATTGTAGAGACCTCGCCAGCTGTAATTTTTTTATATTGCGATTAAGCTATGTTTTCTGGCCAATATTATTGATGCGTCTCTTATCCACAGTTATTTCGTGTCAGAAATACATTTGAGCAAATATAAACTGTAACCCTGAAGGTGAAAAACTACATTACACCCAGTTTTATGCATGTATTCATGAAAATACACGTGGCAATAATAAACAGACGGGACGGGCGCTTACACAAACCAGTTTGTGCTACCACCATCACAGTTAAAATAAGCAAATCAATCATGACTTTATACAATGTATAAAGAGAGAAATTACATGATTGTTTCTTGTATATTTATACTGTGTGAATATAGAATATACTTTTTTTAATATATAATAAATTTTTTTATCCCGAAGCTGTAATATCGTAGAACCTCGACTTCGGGCAACTTCGGGTATCTTCGGTAGGGTTTCGTATTCCCTATTCGAGTTACGATGGCGNCTATCACGCTGGTAACTATAAGAACCCGTTAAGAACTTGACTGCATATTGATTATATGCGGTCTACTCTCCCCGCCAAGGCACGGAAAGGTCTATCCTCTCGAGGACACCAAGGCGACGCGATACNAGAACCCGTTAAGAACTTGACTGCATATTGATTATATGCGGTCTACTCTCCCCGCCAAGGCACGGAAAGGTCTATCCTCTCGAGGACACCAAGGCGACGCGATACGTCACGGGCCACTGACTCTTGTGGTTAGCTGCGTACTTTTACTTTGAACAACAATACTTACAGATTTTTAATGAGTTGCAACAAGTTCATCGTCTGACAAGAACGTTGTTTGCAAAATGCTCGAAAATGTTCTTGGTTTCAACCTGTTGAGAGAAAGAGACACAGGTGGTTCGAAATTTCGAGATTGGTGACCTCGTTAAGTTCAAACGAGTTCGCATTAGCGGTCTGCTCTTTATCTGCTACAGTTCTTGGCAGTTTGTCAACCAAAAGCGAAAACTTTGGGCAAGAAATGTAAAGTATCGTATAACAGCCAAGATCGCAGAACGAAAGCAGAGCCGGGTGTAGAATGTCGCACTAGAGTGGCTGTTGCACAACCCGACTAAAAACACAATGAAACCTGACAACCTGCCACATGGTTCTGTACCGCTGTTGTTGGCACTTGTTTTGTAACTGTAATTTGGTAATTTGTTTCTTAATTTTGGGGATAATTTTAGTACATCCGAGTTTTTGCAGCAATGTGTCCTAGTCTTGCCTGATTTATGTATGTTATGTTTTGTCTCAATTATGATATGAAGTAAAACACAGATATCTAATCATCGTCATATTTTTAGAATATGTGTGTTTTTATTATTAATGTGCCTAAAATATTTTATGTTTATTATTAATTTCATGAAATCGCACGACTAATGTTTAAGTTGTAAAATTTTTTTCTAAGATTTTGTAAGTTGCATTTTTCAGTCACTTCGATTTATCGAAATGTCGTGCAAAACGAACAGTCCAGTGCAGACTCCGATCAATAAAAAGTCGCGTTTGCTACGTCAATTTTGTTTTCCGCTTCGGTGATTCTATTTTTCTGTCCCGGCACCATATAACGTAACTTTACATATTTTCTCGTAGAAATTCCAGCGGGGGACCCACATGATATATCCCATATTTAGAGCACCTAGAGAGTTGCATGTTAGAAAGGTTTGGTGGTTGTAATGGCCAATACGATACACTGAAAAAAAAAAAACTATATCTAGTGAAAGCCCAATCCATAAACAATGAGATGCATATCACCAAAGACCTAAAAGATAAACCCATTCGCTATAAAATATAATGAACAAATACCTGTTTAAACATTCAAAGTGGCAGAAAACAACAAAGATGACGTCACACAGAACACAGAGCGAATACTCGCTCCCGGCTCACTGGTGTTGCAAGACGTGTCCTTCTACAAGATATTCACACAGTTGCCGCTAGGTAGTAGCACCATGCAGAGCTAGAAACTCGCTAATCTATATTTGGATCATAGCCTATATTTGGATCTTCTCTTCTATTGTAGAGACCTCGCCAGCTGTAATTTTTTTATATTGCGATTAAGCTATGTTTTCTGGCCAATATTATTGATGCGTCTCTTATCCACTGTTATTTCGTGTCAGACATACATTTGAGCAAATATAAACTGTAACCCTGAAGGTGAAAAACTACATTACACCCAGTTTTATGCACGTATTCATGAAAATACACGTGGCACGAATAAACAGACGGGACGGGCGCTTACACAAAGCAGTTTGTGCTACCACCATCACAGTTAAGATACGCAAATCAATCATGACTTTATACAATGTATAAAGAGAGAAATTACATGATTGTTTCTTGTATATTTATGCTGTGTGAATATAGAATAATTTTTTTTAAATATATAATAATTTTTTTTAATCCCGAAGCTGTAATAACGTAGAACCTCGACTTCGGGCAACTTCGGGTATCTTCGGTAGGGTTTCGTATTCCCTATTCGAGTTACGATGGCGATGATCGCGCGGACGGAACGTATTGGCACGAACGGACAATTTGGCTGGCGAGCGCGAGAGAGAAGACCAGTGAGCAAAAAGGTTCTCATCCCCTTTCTCCCCGCCTTCCCCATTCCTCCGCGCTCCTGCTAACCCCAAAACACGCAAGCACATGCGGGGGATCGGGAAAAATTCGGAGCTTCCCAAACATCCTCGCTGGGTATAAACATTCACAGAATTGTTTTGTGCCTGGTCAAATTGGCCGTAATAAATGTAACGGAAACGAAGGAATGCATAACTGATGAGATACGGAAGCCGAGATAAACCTCAATAACGAAGTTTACACCAGCCAGATTTTTCGTCTGAGCAACCAACAAAAATATACGAATCCAGAGTTTCTTTGGGGAAAATCTGAAAAAACAAAAAGTGGTAGATAATGAATAAAGAAAGGAAACTAACGGGTGAAGTTTCCGTTATGGTTTTCCCATAGAATACTGAGGTTGAAACGGTCTCTTTTACTCTGAACTCCACCTGCGTACTCTAGCAAAATGGAGACACTATCCCGCAACATGTCGATGCGCCATTCGTTAATCAGCNGCGTACTCTAGCAAAATGGAGACACTATCCCGCAACATGTCGAGGCGCCATTCGTTAATCAGCGCATGGTAACATGAAAGCAGGCGGCCCGGTCAACTGGTCAATCTTCCGCAAAACGCAGTAACCAGTCAGAAACAAGCCCGTTTCCAGAGCCTGGCGCAGCCAATCAGAGGATCGGTACGCCCACATCTANCGCAGTAACCAGTCAGAAACAAGCCCGTTTCCAGAGCCTGGCGCAGCCAATCAGAGGATCGGTACGCCCACATCTAAGGAACCAAGCAATTTTACTTCTGTATACTTATCTATTCTGTGCCAGAGGTTTGGCGTAAACCATTGCCAGTCCGATCCTTTCGCCACGTGAGGTCATCGAGATTCCAGCCTCACTGAAATCACTTTTTAACTTTTTTTTCAGAAGGAAAGATAGGCTTAAGAGATAGATGACTCTCCTGTCTGTATGACAATGTGTGTGTTTGTATGCGTAGTATGTGTGTCACCCTAAAATCTTTTGAACCCGTGTACCTATTTTCACCATACTCGTTAAAGATGTATTACTTAGAAAGGACATCATACTTTTATAGTTTCCGACCACGCCGTGTCCTGTCAAAACTGCGGCAACAAATTAAAATTAATGGAGCCATCTCATACATTGGAAACCATTGCAGCAATTGAAACTCAAGTTCCATATTTTAAAAGTCCATTATGTTAATATTGAATTCGTCAGCATATCTGGATACTCATGTAATGTACAGTTATATTTTTTAATGAACTGCCACATATGCTGGTACACTTTCAATAAAATAAAATAAATAAATAATTTAATGATACAAAATCTGGTAAAAAGAAAACATTTCATTGGAAAAAACATACATGAGCTGGTAATTATATAATTATGACCTATAAGTTAATAACTCCGACCATAAACAAATATACAAAAATTAAATAAAAGAGAAAGTATTTAAAATAAAAAATTGAAGTGCATGGAACTGTGATGCGTATCCTATAGTCTTTCCTGCACCAAGCTAAGGTTGCTGTGAACAGCAGAGGTGTTGGAACCAGGTAGGATTGGAGGGAGGTACAAGAGTATAATGTAATCCCCCCC
>NQII01009360.1:10913-53036 GCA_002778355.1 Clitarchus hookeri | reverse complement strand
CCGACTTGTGACCGTATAGTTTATATTCGTTGTTTATATACTCGCGTTCATGCAGCTGTATGCCTGCACGTTTACAAGCGGTGATGCAACACTAGAAAATTAGTGCTTAAAATGTATGGCCTGTGCCCGAGTGCACAGCTATGTTTATCGAGCATGATGTTTGGGTACTAATAATAACAGCAGTGGTCGGCGTTCGATGTAAAATGGGATTAGCAATATACGCTCCACGTTAGCAAGATCCTTTGTACAGACAGGTGTTTATATTGACAAATGCTGATACAAGTAGGCCTATAACTCCTAAACAAACTCAATTTATTAATGCATTTTCTGTTGTTTTGAGTAGTACAACTCACTCCCACATACTTTACGTAAGTAGCAACGTACTGTAGGCCTGCTTTATAACGTAACAAATATTTTAACGTGCTTTACATGAAAAATTTTGAGGTGGAATATTCATCTTAAATAACTTTACAATCCCAGTCATCCCTCGTATATTTATTCGTACAATTTTTCGGTAATATTTAAGATAAGGTTGTTCTTATTTAAATTAGTTGAATGGGAATTACTCCCGTAATACTTTTGAGTGCCTTTAAGCTTAATTTTTTTCTGATTTAAGATACCTACTGACTCTCGAGACTAGGATATCATATATTTTTTGTACTGCTATTTTTTTTGATACGAGAAATCTTTAGCAGCTTAAAGTTTTTGTTTTACATCGGAGAGAGAGATAAAAGGAGGGAGTGACATAATCTGGGGTTTAAAACTGAAACGAGTGTTGCTTTTCATTTGTCTCTAATCAATTATTTAATTTTAAATACAACGCAGCTGATAAATTTATTTCAGACCTTCAGCACCAAATGTGCTTCAGAATCGCTTGCTTGTTCGTCGCAGGTCCAAAGTAGCTTCACTTATTTAACTTAGCTTTATTTATCCACCATTAATGATGAAGTGGTTGTCTACCAGCTCAACTGACGACATCTCTCCCCAGAAATTGGTGTCTGTACATCAGGGACCATGTCATTCCAGTTCGAATTAATGCATACTTTTAACAGACATTACAATACATATATATATAGTTCATGACATCCAATTATATTCTAAAATCATGCTCACTGACAGTAAATGTATTCAAATTCACAAACACGATGGGAACATTAGAACTCAGATTGAAATTAGCAAACATTACTTGAAAATATCTGAATAACTATCCTCTAAGAAAGAAAAATCGTGTCGGGTATTATTAGGGTTAGTTGATTTACTAGCAAGTGATTATAGTTTTCTTCGTATTAATACACGCAAAATCTACAACACAGAAAACGAATCATCACGAAATATAACTCACGTCACGTAATATATACTTAGAAACNTACACGCAAAATCTACAACACAGAAAACGAATCATCACGAAATATAACTCACGTCACGTAATATATACTTAGAAACTACCACGCAAATACTATAACTACAAGGGGCGGATCCAGAAGGAGGGGTAGAGGTCCACAAAACCACCCCCCCCCCCTTACTCATAAATAAACCACTCACGTTGACGTGAAACGTCTCGTGGAAAGGAAAGGGTTTATTAACGTCCTCCGGTCATATTCCTAAAGGCTTATCAGGGGACGGCTTACAAACTAACTTATGACCTAACTTAAACTAGCTCCCATGCCTGTACCTAGGATTCGAATCCAGAACCTCACGCACCGCAAACCGGAGGCGCACCAACCGACTGCAGCACGGGAGGTCGGCTTTTAAAATTGAAATTAGATTACTTTAGAATTTTTTAAAATACTTGTTTTACTTAAATAATTTAATTTTTTTTTCTGAAATTATAATGAGAATGTCCCCTTCAATTCCCATAATTTAAATTATATAACTGCACGTGTACAATAATGGTAACGTAACAAACCCCCCCACCCCTTCCCTTTTCCGTCATCCAAAATTGAAATTCTCGATCCACCCCTGATAGCTACGAAATTGTTTGTTTGACATCGTTGTGTACGATCTATAGCTGCAATAAAGTGTTTCCTTGAATAATCTAGCCGAACACTAAAACGGAGATATTCCATCTAACCTCTGTAACAACATTTTATGGCGCCGTACGTTCGATCATTATGTGGGTTTATCTTCGAACCAGTAAGATAATGCAGACATACAGCAACGACTGTGAAAAGGGTGGCTTTTAATGCGAGTCAGGTACATTATTCATTTCTGTTGAGTACTGTATAAGTCCCTTGGAAACTGCATCACTGCGATTTCGCATTTCAGTTCCTCTCATTAAAACTCCAGACTGCTGTGAAAATCCTCCAGATACAGAGAATATNCACTGCGATTTCGCATTTCAGTTCCTCTCATTAAAACTCCAGACTGCTGTGAAAATCCTCCAGATACAGAGAATATGGAAACCAAGTTGATAAATTTTCTCACTTCACGCTACACCCTAAATTAGTTTCTGCTCGATTTGTGTTCTTACAACGATATTTTTTCCCCGTTATTATGAATGTCGGTATTTTATCATTCCGTGTTAGCTTTCTGCACTTCAAACCTGGTGGTGTCGGATGATATGTGGTTAATGTATCTAAGTTCACGTAAAAAGTTTATCGCGGCCAATATTCCACAGTATTCGCGTCGTAAACAGCNCACTGCGATTTCGCATTTCAGTTCCTCTCATTAAAACTCCAGACTGCTGTGAAAATCCTCCAGATACAGAGAATATCGAAACCAAGTTGATAAATTTTCTCACTTCACGCTACACCCTAAATTAGTTTCTGCTCGATTTGTGTTCTTACAACGATATTTTTTCCCCGTTATTATGAATGTCGGTATTTTATCATTCCGTGTTAGCTTTCTGCACTTCAAACCTGGTGGTGTCGGATGATGTGTGGTTAATGTATCTAAGTTCACGTAAAAAGTTTATCGCGGCCAATATTCCACAGTATTCGCGTCGTAAACAGCACCGTTGATAGCAAGCCTCCTGCTACCTTCGGTGTGCGCGTTNCACCGTTGATAGCAAGCCTCCTGCTACCTTCGGTGTGCGCGTTAGCATTCCGTGCGAATTCCGAGCAACTGACAGTGCAATGTGAAACCACGGTGTTTCAAAGCAATACAGAGACAAGTCGAAAGTAGTCACATTTATTAAATTCAAACACAATTTTTCAACATTCAGTCTTGAATTCCTTTAATGGTATATACAAAACCGTAGTCCAAAATAACGTATCACAGAGACTACTATCAAACAAGTGGCCATATTGTTGCCAAATCAAAGATGAATTTTGGACCTTGGTTAACATCAAAACGTAGATCATTTAGCTTTAATTTGCAAATAAATTATATATTATATATAATCTTCGTACTACAATTGAAAGACGGAACATGCTTTTTCAAATAATGGCCTTAACTCAGGTTCACATTTTTTACTTGTGACCGTATCACTTCGACAGCGTGACATCACAGATGCAATTTTCCACAATTTACTGTACTATCGCTAAGATTTTAGTGTGTATCAGACAGTGCCATTATGATATTTCATTATTTATCTTTTCTTATGTGATTAAAGTTTTCTTATACGCTCTTACTGAAGTTTGTACTAACTGTAAATAACGAAGTCATCAAATATTAATTTTGCTTACTACAGTCGTCTAACATATCCATGTAATAACTTCAATTTGTTATGTTTCTGTATGTACGTAGTGATTGTATGAGTACTAATTATTTTGTCATTTTGCTATAAGATATATTAAATTTTAATATTATTTATTTATTTTTTCTTTCCCTTTTGATGACCGTTTTGTTTTTTATGGACAGTGTATTTAAAGTTATTCTACTTCGTTTGCATTGGCAATATAGAATAGAATTTTTAGTAGTTTTAGGTTAGCCCCGTAGTTTTTCTACGTCTAAATTATTTAAAACTGGGTTTTTTGTGACGTTTAAGTGTTAAACATGACTTTTAGCTTTAACTTTATTAAGTTAATAAATAACTCTATATTTTTGTTTGCGAACAATTACATAGCGCGTACTTAAAATTTATTTAAAATCGTGTAACTCTTTCATGATTTTTAACAAGTAGCTCAGTTATTTATGGCTATGATGGAGATTCAAATTTTGAAAAGCCAATAACAGCTTTTCCTTAATTTTAATTTTCAACTATTTTCCACCAGTTTCACCACTAAAGAGAGTTGCTAGACTTTTTTTTTTTTTTTTTTTAAAAAAAAAAAAAAAAAAAAAAAAAAAGTTTTAATAAGGAAAATACTTACAGTTATTTGATCCCCGAGTCTGGCTTCGCGGGAGTCACTGTGGAAAATACGACCGATTACATAAAAATTCCAGCGCCACTTTGAGTGTTTAAATACCTTCTCTGTAAAATCATGTGGTTAACTCGTATTTCTGTCTCGCTGTTTTAAAATTTCAACTGAGAGTTATAAGTGTGTTATAATTCTTTAAGTTAATAAATTTAAAGGATTCTTCTTTCCAAGTTTTGAGGATGGAAGAACCATAACCAATTAACCACTTCCCCAATAACCACTAAGGTTCTTTGTGCTATACGCGGCCCATGGTTAATTGAGCACTTTTGAAAACCCTGCTTAAGCTCAGCTTTTGTTTTCATTTTGTTTTCTTCCGCTATATGTGAAATCAACATTGCCATGTACCGTCTCACTTAATTCCTACGCCATCAAAGGGGAAACAGTGGAATATTAAGGAAAGAAAATTTGTTATTAACGTGCAAATAAATGCGTGCTCTTAGTGAGTATCAAATAAGAAACACAGATTTCAGTAGCTATAGTCAATTCTAGTTTACTTCCAACTCTTCTGGGGGGTCGCGGTGGATGAGCGGTTAGCCTGCTCACCTCCAACCAAGACGAACATGGTTCAGTCCTCGACTCGGACGATGCCTCTAGTCAGCGGGTTTTCTCGGGGATCTCGCGTTTCTCCTGCCCTTTCATTCCGGCGCTGCTCCTTACTCTCCTCGACCCCCGCAACCACACACGCGCTGCCCTGTCAAAGAGCCTCAAGAACACACTACTATACAGTACATCACATTCCGTCATCGATAGAAAATCACAGTCTATTAAAGGGATGACGTAAGGAAAACAGCCAATAACATTTAAANATCACATTCCGTCATCGATAGAAAATCACAGTCTATTAAAGGGATGACGTAAGGAAAACAGCCAATAACATTTAAACGAACAAGAACGCTACGTGGCAGCAAAAACAAAACCCCCTAGGATTCTGCAGACAGCAACCCGCATAACGGTTTTGTTTTACTGGTAGTAGAACATTCAGGTGAAGCACCATCTCAATCATATTTCTTCGTTCAGCAACACCGCAGCCAAGGAGTTAATTCTACTTCTCGTAGCCCAGTTCACAGGCTGAACGTAAGGAACACAAGTAGGTTATACAAGTATGGCAGATCAAGGTACTACTATGCCTAAGGACAGGGAAACCTGAAGTATTGGCGACAAAGAAAAAGACAAATGTGACGAGAACATTCCCTCACATTATTAAAGGAGGCATGAGTCCTTAAATATCGAGATTTTTCTCAAAGATGTACCCGTGAATAATTACGAACTGCTTGTGAATAAACAACAATTCGCAGAAAACTGTATTAATTTAATTAATCTAAATCTCATTTATCAGGAAATTTGGTGTGTAGCACCTCTCCCTTTCAAAAATTAAGAAGCTGTTGATAAGTTGCATAAGTAGCAGGCAAACAACAACTCTATTTCAGACTACCAAGCTGGTTTATCTATAACCATTCGCTTGAGCGTGTTATGACAACATATGTTGCAGATTTAAAATTGATAATTTGTGCATGAATAAAAATTTTGAACCTAGCCGAGTGTTTCAAAATTTTGTACGATGATAACTTCGCACGCACTATTTTCATAAACGAAGGATGATAATACTACCCACGAAATTTCAGAGTTTTAATATGTCTTTTCCAGAAAACACTGTCCAGGATTGCGTCTTTTCACCTAAAATAGTTTCTATTAATTTAAAATGAATTTTGAAATATTGCTTTTCAGGATCGCACTTCCCTTAGAAATTACTTTAGTTTATTAATAGTGTTAGGTTTTCCATCTCATTTTCAATACGGAATCATTTCGTAAATAATAAAGCATATAAAACACACGTGTGTGTGTATATATATATTGGTGGACCTTGAAAGTGGATCTTCAGCACTAATACATATATATATATTTATTAGTGCTGAAGATCCACTTTCAAGGTCCGCCAAGTCCATACGCGCATTTTTCGGAAACAGATAAGAAATCTCCTTGATAATATAGCTCGTTGCCCGTGAATACGCAAAAATTAAGTTATTAACAAGTGTTATGGAGACCAGTTTTTATGCTTAACGAACTTTACTTGTCATTAAGTTGAAGTGCCGAGTGCGGGAATAAAATTACTGATTCTAATCTGCACTGACAAATGAATGTGAGTATATTTCTTAGCCAACAGTATAGGACACACGCACACACGTGCTCACGCGCGCGCGCACACACACACACACGTGCTCACGCGCGCGCGCGCACACACACACACACACACACACACTTCAATTTTCACTTCAATNCACGCGCGCGCACGCACACACTTCAATTTTCACTTCAATTGCAAGGACTTTATACATTCAAAAACCACCTTGGCATCAGGCGAAGAAATTTTTAGTGACCGAAAGTATAAGTGTCTAGAATTAAACTCATCTTCATGATATAAGAATAGTGTGCCTAAGATACTGTAAATAAATTCGGTGAATCTCTGGTAACCTATGAACATATAAATCTATAAATATTCTTTCAATTTTACAATTAATTTAACTCGAAGGTAAAAACCTTTGAACATAAACCGGAGTTATATATCTGCAACGTTTGTTCCTTGAAAAACAAACAGACAATCGAAATGTTTCACGTTGTATCCTGTTTCAGTCTTACACCTAATTACTGTGGCAGATACTATACATATATTATAATACATANCACCTAATTACTGTGGCAGATACTATACATATATTATAATACATAACAAAATAACAATACAAGAAACATATTTCGAAACTCTTAAAATATTTTTAGAAATTTGGTGTTGCTACAAGCAAAATTGTGCTCATATGCCATGTCTTTATACTATAATGCATGATACTCGCAGCATATAAACAGTGTAGTTAATGCACAATACAGTGATATTCCATAACAAGGCGTCACTATGTTTAATAGCATAGTTAACTGATCCCTTGAGAACTAGAACCTCCGATGATGCAAAGAGCCATTAGTAATTCTTGAAAAGATAACTTAAACACGCCTGAGATTAGTATAATGCCATTTCTTCACGCACCTGGTTCAGAAAGCGCAAGCTNTGAAAAGATAACTTAAACACGCCTGAGATTAGTATAATGCCATTTCTTCACGCACCTGGTTCAGAAAGCGCAAGCTACTTTGAACCTCCATTATCTTTACGTGATTTAACCGCCAAACTAACGTTGAATTACGAACCAAATAAATTATGAACAACTGAGGACATGCTTTCCGTTAACCTACTTTTTATTTACGGTACGAGGTTGGAAGTCACGGTCGTTTTGCATGGAAACGTTGAATTCAGACTGGTTGCGAAAATTTTTGCCCGAAATAAATTTCGAAGTCAAGAGGAATGAAAATGAGGCTAGGTTTAAATTACCAAAACAATTAGATTTTATGCGCCCGTCTACAGAGTTTGTATTCTTGTTTACACAAAGAAACTAGTTAGTAAAGATTTTCTCTCTAAGAAATTTAATTCAGGGTAAAAGAGAGATAGAAGTAGCCGTTTTATTTACTGCGCGCGGTGAATTACATTTCCACCCGGACGTTAATTCAAAACGCCACAAATAACCACGCGGTCTCGTTTCAGCGGAAAACTCGCTACTCGAGACGTATTTAAAGGCGTGGTAGAACTTTGCGGGTAATAAGAAACGAGAAAGGGAAGATAATGGGGTTTCCGAAACCTTGCTGGCTCCTGTATTTGTCATCGCGTGGCGTGAAGGAGGGGGGTTTTCTCGGTCTACTTGCCAACGATAACATTCAAGTTTACTGTCTCTGGAATGACGCCAAGTGGTTGCTCATACGACCCAGTCACGAAGCCCTTCCGCCTTTTCAAACTACGTATTCTAGTCTGCTTCCCGTCCAGGTCTGAGAGCGTGGAACGCGAACTGATGTTCTCTTTTTATTTATCGACTCGTTCGTTGCGTCGACGAGATAGCAACTGAAGCGCAAACGTAACAATGGCTGGTTCAAAGCGACGTGGGCACAGGAAGTTTTCGTGCAGAACAATTCCTATAGCGACGTTCCAAAGTGCGAGACAGGTGTTTTGAAAGTACCGACTTCGATGTCAGTTTTTCGAGGCATGTGTTCGCCTTGATCACTGAGCAAGATGGCTTGTAGGTAGAGACCTGAAAAATTCGCTGATTCATTTAGGGACAAGCTAGAATGCAAGACACGTGCGTTTATATAATTTCAACCATTGGTCCACACGGTGTTTGACACCTTCTGGAGAACGCTGGCCCAATCGTTTCCTTCCACTGTCACAGCATACAACCAACGTGCAGGTGATATTAGCATATTTGTCCATACGACTGTGCCGTATAGCCTACAGGTCATTGAACTCGGTAAACCCCTGTAATCACATTCAGCAGTTCCTGGGTTCGATTACCGATCAGGCCATCCTGATTTCGGATTACCGTGGTTTCCCTAAATAACTTCAGGGGAATGCTGGAACGGTTCCTTACCGCAGACAACGGTCGATTCCTTCCCCGCCCCTCTCTCAAGATCTCTGTGTTAGGAGCCACCCAAATCTCTTCACTCTTCTTCTTCGTCCCCGCTCCTGCTTCTCTGGAGAACTTACTCAGTCTCTTGATGACTTCGCTATGAGCGAGACGTTGAGCGCAGGAGTGGTGAGACGCTAGGCGTGTGTGTTGGCGTCGCCAGTACCTCTCCCTTGTTTCTGTGCCTTGCGTGAGTAAGTAGCGCCCGTTCCCATCTACTCTTAATGTCTTCCTGAATGCACATTAGATATCCTTCCACCATACGTAACACTGCTATTGCTATGGGCGGTACACTTTATTCATGCGTCTGTCTAGTGAAACCGAAAAATTGTTTAGAAATTCAATATTTTTCCAAATTTCTATTCCCCTCNTGGGCGGTACACTTTATTCATGCGTCTGTCTAGTGAAACCGAAAAATTGTTTAGAAATTCAATATTTTTCCAAATTTCTATTCCCCTCCCCCCCCACTTATAGTATGTATATTTAGAAAACAGAAAGGAATATTAATTATTTTTGTATTTACAAATGTTTGCCTAACACTTTTAGTTCAACGTTTAAACAAGAAACTTTTCTCTCTCTCTCTATCTTTCTCTCTCTATATTTCTCTCTCTCTCTGTCTTTCCCTCTCTCTCTGCCTTTCCCTCTCTCTCTGTCTTTCCCTCTCTCTCTGTCTTTCCCTCTCTCTTTCTCTCCCTCTCTCTTTCTCTCCCTCTCTATCTTTCTCTCTATCTTTCTCTCTATCTTTCTCTCTATCTTTCTCCCTATCTTTCTCCCTATCTTTCTCTCTCTTTNTCTTTCTCTCTATCTTTCTCTCTATCTTTCTCTCTATCTTTCTCCCTATCTTTCTCCCTATCTTTCTCTCTCTTTCCCTCTCTCTCTCTTTCTCTGCAGGTAGGGGCAGTGACATTTATGAAAGGTGGATTTCAAAAGAGCCCAGTTAACCANTTTATTCATGCGTCTGTCTAGTGAAACCGAAAAATTGTTTAGAAATTCAATATTTTTCCAAATTTCTATTCCCCTCTCCCCCACTTATAGTATGTATATTTAGAAAACAGAAAGGAATATTAATAATTTTTGTATTTACAAATGTTTGCCTAACACTTTTAGTTCAACGTTTAAACAAGAAACTTTTCTCTCTCTCTCTATCTTTCTCTCTCTATATTTCTCTCTCTCTCTCTGTCTTTCCCTCTCTCTCTGTCTTTCCCTCTCTCTCTGTCTTTCCCTCTCTCTCTTTCTCTCCCTCTCTCTTTCTCTCTATCTTTCTCTCTATCTTTCTCTCTATCTTTCTCCCTATCTTTCTCCCTATCTTTCTCTCTCTTTCTCTCTCTTTCCCTCTCCCTCTCTCTCTCTTTCTCTGCAGGTAGGGGCAGTGACATTTATGAAAGGTGGATTTCAAAAGAGCCCAGTTAACCATGAACCGGCAATGTCGGCGATCACAGCGCCACGTCAGCCAGCCCGTGACAGCAGTCTACGAAGAGCCTCATATCTCGCCGAGCTGCTGGAACGAGCACGACACGTTCCGAGAGAACGCCGAAGAATCTCGGCACGGGAGAGGTACATAAGCCGTCCGGCATCGCCAGAATAACAACACCCTCGAGCCAACCGCTGGCAAGAGGGGAAAAACCCTTCTATCGACCGAGGAATAAATGGAACAGTGGTCGTCCGTATGACGTCAGAGACGGAGAAGGCAAAAGATCTGCCTGGCGTGACAACTGGGTCAGTTCCTGCTGGCATCCGGAAATGACGCCATCAGGAAAGACGTCAAGCCACGTTCGCTCGACATAAAGTCCGCGCTATTCTCAAACCTGCCAATTCACAATTCAAAGAAATTTGCACCTCCTTTAACTACAGTCGATTCGCAGTTTCTTCACACTTTTTGAATTAAACCTTTGAAAAATGACTTTATGCTTTACGTGTTTGGATGTTTCCTTAAATACGCCAGACATCGTAATCGTTTTGTACTTCTGCCAACATAAAAGCATCTCATTTTTGGTCACATTGAACTTTATTATATATTGTATCTATAAATTAAAATATTTAATTTATAATCACTGTGAATAGAAACTGAGAGAAAATAGATTCGATGGTAATGCCTAGTAATAAGTAGTTCTTATGCAAAACGTCATCACTCTGAGTGCGTACGAATGTGGTGTGTTGTCTCTTTGGGGTAATTTTCTAGATTTGGTTAAGCTTCATTTGTATTAGGCGGAGGAATACACTTGGAGAAAGTAGAACTTTACCAGGGCTTCAGAAAAGTTTGAAATAACCTTGCATGGACTATATGTAGTTGCAGATGAAGGATGTTCGCTGAGACAGTGGCCGCGTTAAAGAGAGATGTCCAACCGTATTATGTACAGATAAGCCATATTATGTACATATCAGCCGTATTCTGTAGAGATAGAGTGTATGTTTATTCAATACTCTCTCTTGGATCGTGAGGAACCTAGTAACTCAAATTCCGGTGGCGCAATACTTATTTTTATGTGTGCAATTTTATTTTTAACTAAGGATTTTTTTTTTCAACACGTTAACATTTACGATATAGTTATGTTTTATAAGTGTCTTGAATCCCACAACTTGTGAAATGTTCACGCATAAATTTACTCAACAACCAGCTGAATTCCGCGGCTTTCTACATCTCAGGAGAAAATTCGGAAAACTTGCTGCGCGCGTCTTTAAGGGTCCGGACAGAAATTTTCATTGAGTTTGTGAGTCTAAACAGAGTGCGGTGCCGCCCATGCGGAAGTTGACGGATTGATTGAAACCGTGTTTGGAAAATTGGAAGTGATCAAGATTTTCCGCCGTTGCTTCGCTCCACTCGGATATTTCAATTTCGCATAGAATATTTAACTGCTGTAGATTGAAAAATTAAAATTTTCATCTCAACCACGCCAGTTAGTAATTTAAATATTTCATTGATATTTGTGTTCGGAAAGTCGAATTCGCAGTGTGTTCCGAAACCAAATTCGTGTTCTTGGAAATTAAATATTTGATATCGAAATAATGGTTAAAATAACTTTAACCCTTTCAAGACCACTTTAATTTACGGTTACAGGTATTGTAAAGAAAATAATTTATGATTAGAGACGTGAAAAATTCGCGTTTTCATTTCGGGACAAGCCAGAGTTCGAAACCTCGTACGTTTGTATGGCTAATACTTTTGGTCCACCCGTTAGTTTACACCTCCTGGACAACTCTGAGCCAATAATAAATGCACAGTTAAATGCAGATCGAATCACCGTCTTCCGCTAATACAACTAGCAACCAATGAACAGTCATATTTGCATTATTTTGCATACGACGGTGGAGTATAGCGTACAGGTCGTTGAACTCGCGAATTTTTCAGGTCTCTATTTATGATACGTCCTTTACTTAAGTCGAAACGACACTTGTTTCGTTGTCAGAGCCAATGATCTGTAGGCTCTATGTTCGGCTACAGTTATATGAACCAATTATGACCTAGACCAGCAAGACGGTTTGCGAATCATTTACCCACAGGTAAGATCATTAGTCATTGAGCTTCGCAAAGTACAGTACAGACCAAAAACTACCTACACGTGCGTGATGTGCACAACTGTGTAAACTGGATCTGAATGTGTTAAGTAACACATTACAAAATTAAACATAATTTTCCGAATAATACTGTCATCGTTATTATACACATTTCGCGATTATAAACATTTGGCTTCAAATACAAAAATGTAACGTATCAGAAGTATAATAATGTAAGTTACTCCAATAATGGTGTCTAAAAATCCGTCCTCGATACAAAAAAAATTCAGCAAAACCTTTCTCTTATTTTTGCAACACAATTTTCTGTTAGCATGATGACATATCCTAGTGTCCGAAATCAGGTGGTGATTTGTGCATGATACTAGAATAAAACAACCAAAAAATTATTTCTAGTCCGCAAAAAAAATATATATATTTATATTAAAATCCTTTTGCAGTGTACAAACGAAATCTCTCAGATTTTTATTAATATACACTGAAGATACAAAAAAAACTGGTATAGGCGTGCGTATGCAAATAACAGAGGCATGGAACCAATCAGAGTAACGCGATGCTGTCGGCAGCTAGATCGGTTACTGCTGCTACAATGGCAGGCTATCAAGATTTAAGTGAGTTTGAACGTGGTGTTATAGTCGGCGCACGAGAGATGGGACATAGCATCTCCGAGGTAGCGATAACATTTTAATGTTCGCGTACGACAATTTCACGACTGTACCGTGAATATCGGGAATCCGGTAAAACATCACATCTTCGACATCGCTGCGGCCGGAAAAAGATCGTGAAAGAACGGGGGAAAACGACGACTGACGAGAATCGTTAAACGTGACAGACGTGCAACCCTTTCTCAAATTGACGCAGATTTCGATGCCTCCTGCATACCTTCAGACATTAGTCGAGTCCATGCCACGTCGTCTTGCGGCACTTCTGCGTGCTCGCGGGGGCCCTACAAGATATTAGGCAGGTGTAGCAGTTTTGTTTCTGCTCTTCAGTGTAGATAACTGAATTTTCTTTTATATTCAAGTCAATTGAACACTTATGTAATACCTGTATCTGAAAAAAAAAATCGTTTCGTACCAGACAACGTTGTTCAGCAGGAAGACCGATCGATGACGCGCGAACGATCGAACTCGCGTGCCGCAGCGCTTGCACGTGCGTTGTACGAGGACGCTACGATGACTGTTCGTGTGGAAGTTACTAACGGTCCTCGGGACATCGCATCATATGTGGAGCGATACTTGCTGCAGTTCCTTCATGGCTACCTCCAACTCCTCTGGAGCCTTGCTGAAGCCCTACTTCCCGGATATTCCTCCGCCTCGTGCAGACGATGACGCCACAACGGACTGCGCACCGCATTCGTGCGCGCTCGTTGTAATAATGTTTCACATAAGAACTATTTATTACCAGGCATTACCAATACTCCCATTTTCTCCCCGTTTTTATTCACAATAATTATAAATGAAATATTATAATTTATACATAAAATATAATTACACGTTCGATATAATAAAAAATAAGGTGTTTTCAGGTTAACACAAGTATAAAACGCTCGCGATGCTTTGCATGTTTAGGAAATAACTAAACACGTTGTACATGGTGTTGTTTTTAAAAGGTTTGATTAAGTGTGGATAAACCGCGAATAGACTATAGGAATGGTTAGTTAGCGATAGACACACCTGGATGACGTACGAAGAAGCCGAACTGACAACTGACACGTTTCAAGATAAGAGAGTGGCTTGCGTTGAAGCACTGCAACCGACTGTTATAAGAATTATAATTCATGACCACCATAAATGTTCATAAAATTAATTATTAAAAATTTCTTTAAACATTAATGCCAATATTTCCGTATTGCACACAAGGCAGGTTGCATAGAGTGGCAATTTGCCCGTGCGTTGTATAGGCCGTTCCGAATTCATTGTCAGATCGTGTTGGAAGCCATGGGCACACGAAAGTACCCACAGATAGCAGACCTTCTGGACGATCCCGACAGACCATCAGAATGGAAGACGGTTTCATCGTCAGACCCGCGAACACAGCCGACGAATTCCTTTCCCACTACTCAGCAACAAGTGGCAGTTTCTCTAAAGTGCTATCTGAAATAGAATTTGTTTTACATGCGCCTATTTGTTACCCTTTATTGACTTACGTTTATCCACTCATTCAAAATTGTCCTGTTTCAGCCGAGATGTTTTGTGTGCACTATCATTCATCCGTCCAAGTTAGCTTGGACACTTATCATTCTGTAATGTTTGCAATAAACTTATGCCTTAGCTGAACGGGTAACAACGTGGGGCGAAGATTCCTTATAAAAATTGAGCACAAAAGAATATGCACGGTTTTTTTTTTACCTATAGTGATTTTCAAGCGACTAATGCACCTCCGCAAATATGTATAAAAAGGGTTATAATCGAAAAAAAATACTTATTCACTGAAAACTTAATTATTTACAGCGTTTTGTCATGCGTTAACAACGTTTGAGAGGTGATTACGTTTATAAAATTATGTAGGAACGATATATCTTTATTTAAGGCGTTCTACATCCTGGAAAATTGGGACATTTAACCCATTTTGTTAAAAATATCAGAAAATTACAGATACGAAATAAAACAAGTTCGCACAGTGTATCAGCAAGCAAATATCATCAACTTCTGAAAATGTAATTGAAAGACATCTTCCGTCAAAAACACAATAGGGGTTGATATTCTCACATCACAGTACATGCTATAGTCATAAGTACTTGCCAAATGTATAATTCATCATCATGCTCAAATGTATAATAAAAAAAGTTGTAAGACTCTAGGCCCCTCCGCTTTCAAGAAAATGGTACTTACAAATAAGGGTGGTAGTCCAATACCTTGGAGGTATAGTCCATTCACGGCTGCTTCCTACTTTTCTGAAGCCCTGCTGAAGTTCTACTTCCAGGATATTCCTCCGCCTCACGCAAAGAAAGCTTAGCTAAATCTAGATAATTACACCAAAGGGACTGCACGCCACTTTCTTGCGCACTTAGTTTAATGATATTTGGCATAAGAACTATTCCTTACTAGGCATTACCGACATACCCATTTTATCTTTAGCATTATTCATGTTATTCATAGATTAAATATTATAACTTTTAGATGAAATGTAAGTTAAAGTCAAGTTTAAACAAAAATAAGACATTTTTATCTTAACGGAAGTATAAAACGCTTGTGACATGCGACATATTTTGGAAACAACGAACCACCTCATGGGGTGATTTTGCAAAGGTTGGATTCCAAAAGTGTGAAGAAACCACGAATAGATTATAGGCACACTGGGTGGCTTGTGCGAGACTGTTTTGTTGCTTTCGGCTTTATCAGTTGAATGATGCCTTGTTGACATGCTTTTCTCCCATGGTCACCACATACCAGGCTGTTACCGTATTCCGCATGCCCGAGGCCAAGAAGTGCAGGAGCGCTAATATCGACCCAGGCACGCGCAATGCGGGCCTCATCATAGCCTTTAGGCCAGGTTTGTAAGCTACGCAACGAACTTAAGAATGCAACGACGCAACGCAAGAAAATTACGATCGTCTATAAACATCGCAAGACGCAAGACGTCACCAACACTGTGAAATGAAAATACCAAATGAGTACAAAAAAAATGTATTTACGTAATGTTTTTAATGGGCATGATTTTTTTCTTTTTTCAAACCTATTTGTTTAGTGTAGATATTTTTCTAAATTTTGAGCTTCGTGAATTTACTGGTATATAGGTTTAAAAGCCTGAATAACGAATTTCTAATAACACCATTAAGTTTTCTCACCAGTATGGAGACACTTAAATATTTAAATACGCAACTCTTTATTTATGATTCTTCGCATAAATGTAGGTATAAAGTTAATGTACAAGTAAATAATATGATAATAACAGAAAATCTGTTCAAACGTAAAACGACTTTGCAATCGATCACTGCTGATTTGGAAGGCACAAAACGCAAGCAAAAACGCAATAAGTTGAAAGTTGATGAACTGTTGTGTTGCGTTCTCGCGTCCTGCGTAGTTTATAAACTGTAGCTTTGAAATACGTGCGTTCGAATGTTTGCGTCTTTGCGTTTCTTGCGTGTCATTGCGTAGTTTATAATCCCCGGCTTTACTCACAAACAACCGAACTCACGTGCGCACTTTCCCGTCAACAATTTCAAAGGTGACCTTATACTATTATGGAGGAATCTATCAAGACAAAAGTGTGCTCTACATCCCTATACTCAGTGGCGTAACTAGTTTATGGCTTGGGTGTGGTGGTATTAGTGCCGGGGGGAGGGGGGATCAGGGATCCTCCTGCGGGAAAATATTTAAAAACCTTACTTCCAAATTATGCATTTGAAACCATTTTCTAATGGAATACTCCCCGGCCGTTATGGGACAGGCGAACTCCCCGTTGAACATGCCCACTGACTCTGGACTCCGGGAATAGAATGATCACCCTGGCCACTCCCCGTAGTTACGCCACTGCCTAGACTATTTTTAACATCCTGCGCAGAATTGTCCGTGCCAGAAAATTATAGTAAATACGTCCGTTTCAGTTTCACTTTCGAAAAATGCACACAAGTAAAGGAAATTGTAAATGAGAAAATTTACCTTCGTACAAGAAATGTTCTTTAAATATTACTCGTAGGTAGATATAGCAAAAATACGTTGAAAACGTTTGGTATTGAATGTCATTATCTAAAGTCTCGTACTTAAAAAAAATTGTATTTGAATAAAAATGTTTAACGTAGATGTATATTTTTTTCCAGTTTTTCATCTTCATTTTTTGTTTTCTGTAGAAATTATTTAATTGGGATTGTTTATACCAGTATTGTTTCACTAAATACTCTAAAAATCACTGCGGTTAACTCTTGAGCTGCGTATTTGAGCGAAGGCAAATGACCTGATTACTGTACAGTCAACATAACAAATGCCGCTACTAAACCCTGCTGATTTTGTTGCCACTAGAAATTCTACATGAACAGTCCTAATACATTATCGGTTTGTTTCAGTTTATGCCAGGTTCATTCACTCCAAACAAAATATTCCTTTTATGCTATCTTGTAGTTTATGAAGTTTCCAGCAACAAAAGTGGTTAGATGAGCTTAGGCATTTTTGTCAAATCGTTTAGGACTATGTGTACCAAATACATGTAGATAGTGTCGGGACAAGCAAATAATTGTTAGACTCAATAAATTATTTTCCAAACATTCAGACCCAGTGCATACAGTTAAGAACATCACGCACGTGTAGGTAATTTTTTGTCTGTACTGTACACTGCGAAGCTCAATGACCAATGATCTTACGTGGGGGTTAATGATTCGAACCGTCTTACTGGCCTAGGTAATAATTGGTTCATACGGTTGTAGCCGAACATATAGCCTACTGCTCATTAGCTGTGAGAACGAAACAAGTGTTGTGTCGTCTCAAATACAGCACAATTCATAATATATTTTTGTTTGCAAGACCTGAAACCTTAAATTAAAGTGGGTCTGAAATGGTTAAATCATGCAAGGAAACGAACGCAGATGTTTGGGAAAAATAGTAAATAAGTTGTTTCGATAAAATATGGCTTATAGGAAAGAAATAGTCAAGTTAATTAATTTTGTACCTGCAATCATATCTTTCTTTCAAAGTGCTCGCTTTTCGGCAGCCTACAAAAACAATACCTTTTAAGGGCTATGGTACGCAGGGAAAGACAAGATCACTTAAGGGTATAGGTTATTCACAGTTAAGTGAGCACTTTTGAAAGCCCTCTCATTTTGAATATTAATCAACAAATATATTTTGTTTTAGCCTTAGACGTAAATTTTAGAGTGCGGTGGAATATCTACACTGTATTTATTACTTATATGGCAACATTTATTTAAAAAGGTTGTCAAAGGATAAGAAATGGCTGAAAGAAAAAAGTAACTTGGGCGTCCAAAGTGCTCACTTTAACGTGAACATCCTATACAAAGGTCTCTTAGAATCCAGACAGTGTGTAAGGAGATCACAAGCTCAGTTGCATGTACATTTGTATGGCCATAGTGGACAC
Source organism: Clitarchus hookeri (assembly GCA_002778355.1). Lineage (NCBI taxonomy): Eukaryota > Metazoa > Arthropoda > Insecta > Phasmatodea > Phasmatidae > Clitarchus > Clitarchus hookeri. The sequence continues at coordinate 34,705 of NQII01009360.1, read as the reverse complement.
TTGTGAAGTTTACGCGCTCTCTCGTGACGACCGTTACAGAACACGTGTTAACGTCACATCGTAACAAAAATAAAGGCAGTGAAAGCAAAAACATCGCTGATCTGTTTAAAGAACCTTTTTTTTCTAACAATAATTAAAGTCCCGAGCCTAAAACAATCTGATTTCTGAAACAAAATTGTACAGAATTTATTTTCTAATCAATCCAACAAATACATTTCAAATTATATATTTATATATTTCAAGCCATTAGTAGCACTTAGGCCTTTAATTGTCGTGAAGGAATAAAGTCTTAATTTCTTCACTTTCAAATCTCTAGTGGACAACACGTTAGATATTCTTTGAAGAATAACTCAAAATAATAAATTTTGAGTTTTGTAAAATACACATTATACGACTTAAAATGTATTTATAAACGTAATGTGATATGTTAAATTTGTTATAAACATAAAAATAAAGTGCGCACCGAGACGAACGCTACACTAGGCGTGAACTTTGAGATAAAAAAATCGCAATTTCGGCCACTGAAGGCGCAGTGGGCAGCAGAAACACGCCAGCTGACGCAGAGCGAGGGGTGGGAAGAGAAGTGGGGAAGGCAGGTAAAAAAACTCTCGTCACGTGTCCTCCTGGCTAGTGGGCAGGATCACAGACCAGAAGAAATTAGGGGTGGACGTATCCGCTGGATGCGAGACAACGGCCGAGGGACAAGGACATCAGAGGGGGGGGGAACAACGGCCAATATACGAGAGATAAAAAATACTACAGCGACACTGCACAGGGAAACTAGAGAAGGGAAAAACTGGTTGTATACAGTTAGGTCGCAGGTGCAGGCAACCATTAGCCGACGTGCAAGAATATAACAGTTGTGCTCAAAAAATTTACAACCAGCGAAAATTCGGGAGTGGGGAAACATGAGCTTATTTAAATGCAACCACATCGCCTCGACAAGCCAGAGCGTAAGTTTTGGACCAAATAAGTAGATATAAAAGCCGATACGGGGCCCAGGATCCCGGGTCCGGAGCTGCGGAGCCGGCCACTACCATATTGGATTACATCACCATCTTTTATTGCGTCATAGCCGCCATTTTGGATTACATTGCCATTTTGTATTATATCATAGCAGCAATTTTGGAATACGTCACATTCTTGGATTACATCATCGCCGCCATTTTGGATTTTATTACAATATTTTTTCCGCCAGCGGAAACAAGATGGTAACACAATACAAAATGGTGGTAATGACGTAATCCAAGATGGCGACGTATTCCAAAATGGTGGCTATGGCGTAATACAAGATGGTGACGTAATCCAATATGACGGTGGCCGGCTCCGCGTCTCCGGACCCTTGGCCCCGTATCGGTTTTTTCTATCTACTGAAATACAAAAAAAAAATATTTTGACAGTGTTCTAAAATTCAAATAAAGCGTATCATACGTTATTGAGATATTTGGGCTGTGACAGCTAAGGTCTTTAGCACCTATGAGTGTGAATTGGGGTGGAAACTCCTCTCCGTTCATCACCAGAATATCGGAAGTTCGGCCCCGTCGGGATTTGAACCTGGTTCGCAATGTTGGGAGCCGATCTCTCTGGCAATTACACAACTATGCCCAGTTTAGTAAATACTTATTTTGGAATCATATTAGAACAGCTTCATTTACGAGCCATTTTATAGCCTAACTTCACACGGCAAGAGAAATATTGTTGTAGCCGTTAAAGGTTAAATGGTAACGCCAACAGAACATATTTTAAAATGTCATTGCGTCACAAATCAGTGACGTTATTACTTTCTACAGATTAGAATGTTGCTATTACAAACGAGTAGGGTTCCGACTACAATCCAGTATGGTATTCCCTACAACGCTGCTCTGATGCCGCTACAAAGCTGATTGTGCACCAGCAGTGACATATGGTAGTGCTAACAATCTGTTCAGTTGCCTTAACTGAGCAGCATGGCGGCCCCAGCAAAAGTGTATGGTAATTTCATCCGTCTGTTTTGTTGTCTTTACTGAGCACTGCGGTGGCCCTAGCAAAAGTGTAATGATGGTAATCCTAACTATCTGCTCAGTTGCTTTTACTGAGCTGCGCGATTAGGGCTACCATCTTGCGTGGTGTATTTCACTTCCCTCGTCGGCTCATAGGATGCGCTACTATCTGTACTTATTTTTCAGAACATAAAAATTCCTTTTGGAAGCAGACTGCATCAAACTGACGAATCTTGTGTTGATAGATGGACGCCTTATATCCGTTGGCTGTTGTATCGCTAATGAGATTCAGGTTTTTAAATGTATTTGTTTCACCTTGTTCGATTATTTTTTAAAGCATGTAATGTGACGTGTCTGCAGACGAATCTCGACGCGACTAATTCACATACGAGTTAGCTTATTTATTTGATAAAATAATCATTCCTTTATGTTATATACATATTTATATTATACAACACTGGGTGTGTCATCTGATATAAAAATTATTTTACGTGTAACGTTTGTGAACAGAACAGGCTTTCCTTTCGCATAATAAAATTTGTGGTACCAAAAAAAAATATGGCGCAAGTTATTTAATTTTTATGTCCCTGCTTGTTTAAGTGATATACGTTTTTAAAAACAAATTGGACATTCTAGCACCCTTGTTGCTATTACTACATTTAACGCATAACATGGCGTCGTTTGTCAACAATTTAACCCCTCAACACATTATCCTGAGTTCACTCCTTCACGTCTGACATTTTGCAAAACCGGTGCAATCATGGTCGTCGTTGTGCAAGTCCAGAAGGTAGTATCTATACAGACAGCGCCTTTCCCTGTGCGATGTTATTGAATGCTGCTGACACCAGCAATTGTATAACTTGTTGCTTATTGTGCCATGAATCTACTGAAACCATTTCCGTTGGTTTTAAAGTGTCTGTTGTTATTAGAAATTCGTAAGTACAATTCATACCAAAAATTTCTTCTTTTGCAACATCTGAAAATACAAATGAATGTGTACGCTAAGGGGTGTTCGTGAACTCTGCAATACCAGTTATATAATCTTAACTGAATCAAACTGTTCCTCTAACAGTCCCCTACACTGTTCTAGCTACCATACTGTTTCTATAAACTTAAAAAAACGAGGTGATTTCTACAGAACATTATGTTGCAGTTACCGAACAGCATTGTTGGCTTTACAATATCTTGTTCTTTTACCGTAACAATACCCTAAGATTGTGTTCACAACTATCTGCATAGTTCCTACTACAGAAAACACTGTTCCTGCTGCATGAGAGATGATTTCCACAGCATAATACCTTTTAACAATATTTAAATAGTTCTGCTAACAATTTGGATTGTAAAGTATTACAGAAAATTCTGTTGCTGGTGCTAAAGTTTAGTTGTCGCTACCATGAAATGACATTACAGAACTGTTCCGCTAAATTCTCTCTGCTGCTTTCTTTCAGTGCAGGTTGTTTTTGAATACCGTATGTTATACGTCTTATATTTTGTACTCCTTCCGATTCGTGTTAACAACTATTCAAATTATTTAACATAATTCGTTGTTATTCTCCTATGTTTGTATTGATTTTCTTTTCCTTATATAAGCAGCAGGAATTCACTTATATATACCCTACAAACAATAACTTATACAAATTACGAACTTTCCCGAACATTTGATGAAAGTTAATCTCGAAACAACTAGACGCAATTTTTTCCGGTGCTAAAAGTATACACGAATCAAATATTTTAAACGATAAAGTGGCTGTAAATTCCATATTTTGCAATACACTTCATTTTTTTACTTTTTTTTTTTTTTGTAACCTATTAACTTGCAACTGAATAAAATTTGACGTGCTAAAAGACCATTCCTGCAAGACAAAAGTGTCTTTTTTTTTTTTTTTCATTATCTTTCAATTAGTGAGGGCAAGGTTGTTATTAATGGTTGAATGTCCGTTCGCAAACAACTTAAAGTATTAGCAGAACATAGTTTAAAATTTCTTGTCAGCCGCTAAGAGCAGAAGAGTAAATTTACTGAGTAGGTTTCGTTAATGTTTGAATTTTCTGTGGAAGCAGCAAGCGCACATCACTCGAATGATGGATCTTTGACAATTTTCTCGGCACTTAACTTTCGCAGGCGAGTTACTTAATTTCAAGGAAGCTCCCGCGGGCTTCGCTAACGGATATCTCGTTGACGTAACACTCGACTGTAATGAAGAGGCATCCACAGAGCAATACTTGTATCTCGTATAAACTTATAAGCTGTGGTTGACAAAACTTTGTTAACTCGCAGTTTATTCGTATAGAAGTAATTCGAGATGCTGCCACACAGTGACGAATTAGGAACTTTCTGAATCCTTACTCATGCTGATGGTACCGTCCATCAGGACGAATTTCGCTCGTCACGTACCAAGTGCGGGAGCACCAAGGTTAACCCAGGCATGATCATCACATGTGTCATCGTAACTTTTAAGTGTAAGGCACTGAGCTGGCATGCAGCTTCTCCGTCAGAAACTCGCGTCTAAGTGACTTTCAGTGGTGACTTCATTGTTACGTTGTAGTATCCAACATCAAGGTGTGCGGTACTTCCATGTACCACTTCGGACGTTCTGAACTGAAGTTCTAGTACCTAAAAACGCCTATTATAAATATTTTGCTTTCAGAAATACACATCAGAAAAATAAACAGAAACCGGAAACCCATCATCTTACGTGAAGTTTCTAAGTGTTTTCCATAGCCAGGCATTATTCTAACTTGCTGTGTAGTTCTTGAATCAAACTGAAGCTGTTCTTACCGTATGTTGGAATAAGCACGAATAGATCTTAAAAAATCGTCCCAGGTGCCAGTACCCAAGGTATGGATCGACTTAAAGCACACCGGTTAGAACATGAACATTCTAACCCGCACACGATCGGAAGCCGACGGCAATACCTCCACATTACACGAGCTTGGAATGTTTTTTTCAGGTATGTTGCCTCCAGAAGTAGGCTTTCGTAGGGATTGGGTTTTTTTGGGCTAAAGCACTTTCAATTAAACTTTGTACTTAGCAGTGCAGATGTTACTATGAAATTATCTTGTGCCGCTTCTAGTTTGGCTTTCCCAAGCTTCTATTAATATTTAACGTAAAAATATTTTTGCTGAAAAAATAAATTATTTGCCTCCTGTACCGTGACAAGTGCAACAGCAACTTATTCTGGCCTGTAATTCATTTTATCAACGTGGAAGTGGAAACACTGGAAGATAATTAATGACAATGCGAGTTTTACAAGTGTAAAAACTGCCAAAATGAATAATATGTTTTCTCTAAATCCTGTACATCTGTTATGACGCAGAACAAAATTCTTGAGATCCATTATTTTGGCTCTCTAAGAAAAAGTTACCAGCTTTGCCTTATAAATTTTTCTCACCATTAAACACGTTTTGACGGCCTCTTGAGTGAGAATAACTGAAAATGTTATACAGAGTGAGTATAAACGAATACCCCAACTTTGAAGGTCTATAATATCAAAACCAAACAACCCACAACCTTGATTGACCAATCAAATGAACCGTGGAACCGTGACGTTTGTTTACCATACATTCTTAAATGTTCAATGTGACCACCACGAGCGGCCCGAACGACATCTACGCGATAATCAAACTCGTTCCACGCTCTTGTCAGCATGTCCGGTGTTACGGTTGGGATGGCGTCAGTAATTCTCTTTTTGAGGTCGTCAAATTTAGCCGGCAATAATGGACGAAACACTTGATCCATTATGTACTACCATAGAAAACATCGCACGGGGTGAGATCTGGGCTTCTTGGGGGCCAGTGATGAAGAGTCTGGTCACCAGCTGCTCCTCGACCAATCCAGCGTTGCGGCAACGTCTCGTTCAGGTATCCGCGAACAGCTAGGTGCCAATGAGGTGGCACACCATAAAGAAAACATCAGACCGTCCCCTTCACATTGACGTGTCGAATGCGAGCTCGCTACCCCCTCACCACCTCAAACCGAGAGTTACGAACGCCATCCAAATCGTAACACCGGACATGCTGACAAGAGCGTGGAACGAGTTTGATTATCGCGTAGAGTACTTGCAGAGTACTATAGATTAGGATAATGGTAAACTGTTCACTGCCGAAGAAATAAAAATATTTCTAAATAAAAGATCGTTTAAATTAAGTACTACAAGCTTTTAGCTACACGTCATTCTACGAATGTGCGCGAAGAATATACGCTAAAATAGTTCAGTATTCTCGCGATACAATGTCTACCACACCATATTCTTTAGAACAGAACGTTAACGAGTTCCTGCAAAAATATCTTAAAAGCTCTACTTGCAGTAATTTGACGTTCGCCTGTACAACTCGTAGGGCCGGGGTGGTGTAGTGGTCCCATGTCCCCCGCAAGGGTGGGGAGGGGGCAAACGGGAGTGCCCCGAGGAAACCCAACGCCATCGTCCACCACGTTTTCCACATGCGGAAATCCGGCCAACGCCGCCGGTAATCGAACCCAGTTCACCTTTATGAGAGTGGGCGATCTGACCACCACACCACCGAGGCCCCTTCTTAGTTACAGCAAATCGATGAATTGAGCTAGCGTCATAAGTATTTTTTTTTTGTGGTAACGAAAACAAGGATACAATAGAGAACTACTGTCGTTGAACACTGACAAAGAGCGAGAAGTGGAATGAAGTTCTTCAGAGTTTAAAAAATGTAGATAAGCAAATAAAAAATGTGTTTTTTGAGGGAGAGATAAGTTATAGCTAGGGGCAGTAATATTTCGCGAAAATATTTCGAGACAAGAGACAGTCCAAAGCACTGTAGGGTCATCCAGCTTCTTTGATTGGCTAAACAATGTTCTGGCCCGTGTTAACCGTTTGCGCACGAATCACGAAGGTTCAGTGTCGGAGTTACTTAGTCCTGAGTGGCTTGGTCGAAGACGGACACGGCGCCAGCAGCCAATGGAGGTATAACAACAGCTGAGGTGTGTATTTAGTACTGAAGTCTACTGTGTGCTCCGATTTTTACGCGAAAAGTCACTGGCCCTAGTTATATCCTATTCGCGGTTTCTTCACACTTTTTGAATCAAACCTTTCAAAAATCACCCCATGCATTACGTGTTTGCTTCTTTCCTAAATACTTCGTGTATCACAGGCGTTAACATATAAGTACCTTATTTTTGGTGAAATTGAACTTGTATTTGTATTTTAACTATAAGTTATAGTGTTTCATTTATTATTAATATGAATAAAACAGTGAGAAAATAGGTATGTTNATTTGTATTTTAACTATAAGTTATAGTGTTTCATTTATTATTAATATGAATAAAACAGTGAGAAAATAGGTATGTTGGTAACGCCTAGTAATAAATAGTTTTTATGAAACATTCTAATAGACCGAGTGTGCACGAATGCGGTGCGTTATCCCTTTGGAGTAATTTTCTGGGCTCGGGTAAGTTTTTGTTTTCACGAGGCGGAAGAATATTCTGGAAGTAGAACTTCAGCAGGGCTTCAGAGAAGCGACCGCGAATGGATTATACAAGGAAGTGCGGACNATTTGTATTTTAACTATAAGTTATAGTGTTTCATTTATTATTAATATGAATAAAACAGTGAGAAAATAGGTATGTTTGTAACGCCTAGTAATAAATAGTTTTTATGAAACATTCTAATAGACCGAGTGTGCACGAATGCGGTGCGTTATCCCTTTGGAGTAATTTTCTGGGCTCGGGTAAGTTTTTGTTTTCACGAGGCGGAGGAATATTCTGGAAGTAGAACTTCAGCAGGGCTTCAGAGAAGCGACCGCGAATGGATTATACAAGGAAGTGCGGACGATGAAGCCAGCTTGCGGAGGATTGTGTGACGGCAGTTTGACAACGCGAAGGGGGAGGAAGGACGGGGCTGTTACCCTGGCGTGAGGGGGGGATGGCGAGCTGTCTGGGAGGATACGTCAGCCACGGGGGCGGCGGAGGTAACTCCCTGCGGCCGGTACACGGCCGATAACGAGTTACTGGTGTTTCGTACGACTGCGCTCTCGTTCCCCCTCACATGACGTGCGTGAGCCCCGACAGACACTTGCGCCCAGCCTGCGGTGTTTGCGAGCCGCGACTGTGGCTGAGGATTATAGTCTCGTGCCGGAAATACAGTCCCCCCCCCCCNACATCACAGCGACGTGTCTCGCTAGAGTAACCGACACAAGCCGCGGTGTTTCACATCGCATCCCAGTCTATAGTCTGCTCGCGTTTTCTTCACACTTTTCGAATCAATTATTTGAAAAATCGCCCCATGTATGATGGGCTTGGTTGTCTCCTAAATAGGTCATGTGTTAACAGGAAAGCACCTTACTTTTTGTTTCATTATATTTTACTTATACTTAATCTATAAATTATAATATTTCATGTATAATTAATATGAATTAAAACAGGGAGAAAATAATACCTAGAAAGAAATAGTTCTTATGCGAAATATTAATTCATTAAGTGCGCATGAATTCTGCGTATTGCCCCTTTGGTGTGATTTTCTAGACGTACTTAAGATTTGTTTGCATGAGGCGGAGGGATATCTTGAAAGTAGAACTTAATCACGGCTTCAGAAAAGTTGGAAGTAAACCAAGGCAGTTGGGAGAGGAGTGAGTTTTGAGCGGCTCTTAACATCGAGGTCTTGAGAGCCGATGAGGCGGAAGCGAGGTGAGTACGGAGCAGTGCCGGAATGTAAGGGCGGGGGGAAACGGGAGATCCCGGAGAAAACCCGCCGACCTGCAACATCGTCCGGTACGATTCCCGCATGCGAACATCCGGGAGTGACCCCACCGGGAACGGAACCCGGTTCGCCTAGGTGGGAGGCGAGTAGTCTGAACACTACACCACCGCGGCCCCTTTCTTGCTTGTAAATTCTTCGCAAATGATACCGAGCTAGTTGGCGTTAGTGAGCCGACGTCCATAGCTTAATTGGCTGCGCACTGCCTTGCGGAGCTGGGAACTCCGGGTTTGAGTCCCGGACAAGGGATGGGCGTACATTTGTGTACGTCTGCACGAGTCACCCTATCTGGGAGATACGTCACTGAAAACTGTATCATTTCAAATGTGCGCGTTAGAAAAGTGGTAAACTACCTTGGGACTCGCATTTGGGAGGACGTGTGTTCGAATCCCCTTCCGGGCCGTCCTCATTACTGGTTTTTCACGGTTTACCCAAATCTGAATGCTGGGATGGTTCCTTGCTATACAGGGTGTGGCCGATTCCCGCTCCTGTTTCTCTGAGTAACTTGCTCCGTCTTTAATGGACCTCGATGTCGACGAGACGTCAAGCCCTACCTATCCATCTTCGCAATAGTGGAAGGTTCTAGACTCATTTACTCGCGTAACTTCAGTTTCTCTTAGCGGCGATATGGGTCACTTTGTCCCTCTTTGCGTGTGAAAATTTTGGTAAGAGAGAAGCCCAATTTTTCTACCGCGTACGGGTGATCCTGGCTTCTATACAGCTTGTTCAGTCTGTCTATGTTTCAATTGTTTCGCCGGATCACGTTTTTTATACCCCACGGTTAAATGTAGCAGGAGCAATTACTTAAATTAGTGATTGTTTTTTTCAATTGCCTCAGGACTCAAAACCAACCTGAGTGAAAATGTTTTATTCCTTTTTGGGGTCTGTTGTTCACTTTAAATCATCGCTAAGTTCTGGGATATTTTAACTTCCACGGCTGTATATTAATTTGTAAACCGGGTTCAATTCAATAACCTGGACTGTTTAAAGGAGCCATACACGTGGCAAAGATAACTAGATTTCAAGTCGTTTTACTATAACATATTTTAAATTTCATAAGTAAAATATTTAAAACTATATTTTTATATTTTACAACTGTAAAATTTTGGCAGTTTCTGAATCTCTGCTTGGGACAAAATATTTTCTAGGAGGTTTATTTACGTTATTGCAACCATGAACACAAAAAATGTATGGAAAGTATAGTTTTATTTAGTTTTAAGTTAATTTTATTACATCGATATAAAACTTTATTAGTTATATTGGTAGTAATTAAATAATATGCCCTTCTCAACGTACAAGCAGATTGGCTTCCAATGGAAAACTGTACCCGATTGTACAACATCCACGCACTTCCAGAATTGTCATAAAAGTAATATTTGTGTTGCATATGAAATAAAAATGTTTATATTTTGTAAAATTGTAAAATATTTAGCTTAAATTTACTTATTTAAATGTTTTTTTAAATCAACTAATGATGCTTTAGTTTTAATCAAAATTTTAGTGTATTTAGTTTATGTATTACTCAGTAAGAACTTTTTCAAGTAAACCTTCGCCAAGCAGATCACTCGTAAAAATTATTATGTTTGAATGTAATAAATTGTTGGTAATAAAGTTAAAAATCATTTTTTAATTATTCCATGCACGTTAATTTTTGTTATAAAATGATAAATTTCGTGGCTAAAATGTATGTTTATTAATTCAATTATTAAAAATTATTTGTTTACGTTACCGCTAATTTTTTTTTATTATAGACACGCAGAGTAATCATTGTGAGGACTTTGCTTGCCGTTACAATGCTATGGGAGTTTCGTTACTCTTACATAGTTTCAGCAATATTTTTTTCCTGCTCGGTCTGGTGCTTAAAATTACCTGGGTAAAGAACATGAAATGCATAAGAAACAACTTTCTCCCTTAAATAAATTTTCTCCCCTTTTAAAGTTATTTGCGTCAGTTGTTAGTTGCAAAACTCTTTGAATCTTTAAACCCGTACTTCATCTGAGTTAGGAACTTTTTTTTTAAAAGACCTTTTACGGTGGTTCATAACGGAATCAAATAGGTTCAGTTCGCGAAAAAGGACATTCTCGCGGGGGAAGATAATATGAAGGGCAGGAAGATGTAGCACTTCCGCTTTCCTTCGCTTCCTCTTTGCGCCCCTGGTGGTGTAAATCGTGCAGATAGTCATCAATCACGTCGCCGGGCCAGGAACAAAGACGCGCGCGTGCGCGCCGGCAAAGGCGCGAGCAGAGATTATATTTCCGCGCGCCCCCGGCCGAGGGGGGAGTACGGACTGTTCGGCTCATCTCGCAGGAAGGAGAGGCTGCGAGCGATGATGATGGCGTGTCTCGTGGACCAACCCCGGGGAAGACGGGTGGTAGGGTGGGTGGGTGTCACGACCCGCGCTGCTGGTGAATCCCTCACCGGGAGGTCCATCGCCTGCGCGAGCAGTGTTGCCAACCGTAGCCTAATCCCCGCTACGTGCGTCTATGATACGTCGCATAGCATGCAACATAACGGGTGCAGCCCGAATGTCGAGATGTTCCGTCTAGTGACCATTTCATCGCCTGATTCGAATTTGACTTTTTTTTTTTTTTACGTGAATACACAACAGGAGATTGAGCAATAGAAATAACAGCAGTCTGGTTTAAACATTTCCATAAAGTCTTACAACTTATAACATCACGTACATCTATTTGATTAATATAATTAATAAGGAGCGGGACTATTATGAGCACGGCGAAAAAAAAAACCCACTTCTAACAATCCACTACCAGGATTACTAGTCAAGCCCTGCAAACCAAATCTACACAATGAATAAAGCAAAACTTATCTCCTCGTATCCTCAGTTTATTTCACACTTACCAAATAAAAAACACCAATACCAACACTACAACTTCGCACCTTAAAATGTCACCGCTCTGCTTATTTCGCAGGAAGAATGTTGTGACAGAATTGTAACGCAAAAGTCCGTAATTTTTTATACGAGACCGGAATTTCTCCTTTGAATTGTAATTAACAATNTGACAGAATTGTAACGCAAAAGTCCGTAATTTTTTATACGAGACCGGAATTTCTCCTTTGAATTGTAATTAACAATACGTGACAAAGTATTGTATAAACGAATGTTAAGAGTTCACATTAATAATGGGTATGGTATCATGAATGGTGGTTTGTAAATTCTTCAGATTTGTAACGTAGCTTGGTGCTGTTGTTCGTAGCGCAATTTCCGAGCACATTTAGCGAACTTGCCGATGTTCAGGATCACAGGAAAAAAAATTATGTAAAGCTACTAAACTGTAATTAAATTTTTTTGGCTACGCACAACATAGAAAATTTAGCTTANTGACAGAATTGTAACGCAAAAGTCCGTAATTTTTTATACGAGACCGGAATTTCTCCTTTGAATTGTAATTAACAATGCGTGACAAAGTATTGTATAAACGAATGTTAAATGTTCACATTAATAATGGGTATGGTATCATGAATGGTGGTTTGTAAATTCTTCAGATTTGTAACGTAGCTTGGTGCTGTTGTTCGTAGCGCAATTTCCGAGCACATTTAGCGAACTTGCCGATGTTCAGGTTCACAAGAAAAAAAATTATGTAAAGCTACTAAACTGTAATTAAATTTTTTTGGCTACGCACAACATAGAAAATTTAGCTTACAACAGTCTGCAAATATAGAAGTGATTCCAAACGAATTCGGTAACTTCAATACCTACTACATTCTTTCTTGAACAAACTCAGCAAAACCACCACGCCTGTTAGGCAGGATTTTCAAACAGCCCGTCTCGTCTGTCCGTCCGTCCGTCCGCCCATCTCCCAGCCGAGCAAGTTACAGTCAGACTTCTTACGTCCGTCGTAAGTTCATTGCTGCAAACTAATACACCGAAGAGCCAAAAAAACTGGTATAGGCGTGCGTATGCAAATAACAGAGGTATGGAACCAATCAAAGTAACGCGATGCGGTCGGCAGCTAGATCGGTTACTGCTGCTACAATGGCAGATTATCGAGATTTAAGTGAGTTTGAACGTGGTGTTATAGTCTGCGCACGAGAGATGGGACACAGCATCTCCGAGGTAGCGATAACATTAGGATGTTCGCGTACGACCATTTCGCGAGTGTGCCGTGAATATCGGGAATACGGTAAAACATCACATCTTCGACATCGCTGCGGCCGGAAAAAGATCGTGAAAGAACGGGACAAATGACGACTGACGAGAATCATTAAACGTGACAGACATGCACCCGTTTCTCAAATTGGCGCAGATTGGATTTGCGGAATGCCCTGAAGGATTCATGGTGTGAATTGCCTCCTGCATACCTTCAGACATTAGTCGAGGCCACGCCACGTCGTCTTGCGGCACTTCTGCGTGCTCGGGGGAGGGGGGGGGCTGCACGATATCAGGCAGGTGTACCAATTTTTGTTTGCTCTTCAGTGTAAAAACAAAACTGTTTAGGAATAGTGCAAATATTCTCCATTAAAAGTGGAAATTATTGTCGGTATTGTGTACGTGTATAAATACACAAAACGCGAGTACACGTAAATAACAAAAATTAGGGGGAGTTATTATTTTTAATAACGTAAGAATAGTTTTATTACATTTGCACAGAAGGAACTCGTGTTCCCGACGTGATTATTGACATATCTTCGGAAAGTATAACAAGGGAAACCGAAAGGTCTTGTCTAATTAATTTTTAAGTACGCTTAGCAAAAGTTAATGTACAGAAATTCGGGTACACACACGGATCAAAAACATGCAATAGTGTCCTTACTTTCAGAAATGTTTTGAAAAAAAAAAAAAAAAAAAAGTATTTTATAGACGACTGGAAGTAGCTCTTGGTATCTATCTTCTTATAGGGTGAATTACTTCATTTCTGTTCGTAATTCAATTTTCATAAGTTGTACCTTTCTAACACAACAAAATTGTCACACTGATATGTATTTATGCAAAAACTATAGGCTTAATTTTTTTTCGTGAGGAAAGAGTAATTATATATGTCTAAATGTTGAACAGCATGTGTTAGAAATATAAAATACCTAATTTTTTCGTGGCCAACGCCCTTAAGGAAAACGGTTTGTCGTGATATTACGGCAAACTTCATAAATCTGTGCTGAAATCATGGAAACTTCGTATGACGTCGACAGCAGGTAGTAACGTAAAGAGTGTTGGCAACACTGTGTCACGTGGACCAACTCGGTGACGGCAGAGGGGAAGGGGGTGTCATGATTCTCGCTGCTGATCAATCACTCACCGGGAGGCCTGTCTCGCCTGTGATGCATGGAGTTCTCCTGGACTTTCTGCGATCGTCATTTATCTCGCACGCACAATGGCCCGTTACGGCGAGGAACGAGTCCAAATGATCCGCACCTACACCGCCCCTTGCCTTTCGTTCAATTGCCATGGCGGAAATTTTACGAGCTGTTGCGAGGAAGCGATACGAACCAGCATAAATAACACTCCCACAAGAGCGATCTCCGAGAGTTGGACTGTGGAAACATACCCGAATAAACTGTTCGAGACGACACTACAGATAACTGCTTAGATAGGCTACTCACGGTAAAGTAAGAGCTTTTTAAGGCCCTGCGAAATTTTCCACTACAGTCGATTTCTATCTATCCGCCATTTTTGACATGGATGACATGTCTTTCTCGCTCGCTCGGTGGGTAATGCGCGCCGCACTCGCAGTCACGAACACATGTACCGCGACTCGCCCCGCCTCGCAGTCCCCGTACGCACGCCGGACCGCGCGCATGTCCCGAGCGACGGAGCAAGGTTGCCCGCACATTAAAACTACATTGTTTTATAACGTTCACCTTATCCTTTCCGGTAGTGAGTCATCGCGTTTGAGACAAATTTCGTCGCAATTTGCAGCACTTTTATTATTCGCGCGCCATTGCTCCGAAATTACAAGTGCCACGGACGCGACTGATAGCTCATTCGAAAGGGCTTAAAAGGTTACTCGTTGCTAAAACCACTGATCTACTCTGAAAATTTTCGAAGCAGCTGCGCTTTGAACTCGTNGGCTTAAAAGGTTACTCGTTGCTAAAACCACTGATCTACTCTGAAAATTTTCGAAGCAGCTGCGCTTTGAACTCGTAAAACAGCGTCATGCCGCGATAGAAGGGCAAGGATCAGAGTCGAAATCCGCAACAAAATCAACAACTGCCATTATCTTCGGCAGAACGAAGTCGCAGGTATAGAGAGAAGAAAAAATTAAGAGAATCGGATCACCAGGAAAGAAGTTATGGGGCTCCAACCACTAGCGTGCAGAACAAAAACGGCGCGCGAGCCGCTTCTCCGCAGCCGGGTCCCTCGGGAGTGTCACCAAAACGACCGAGTGTGTCAGATATGTATTTGCGAAATCGAAACTAAGCTGACGAGACCACTCATGACCCATCCTTGGTCACAATGGACCCCAACACAGGCCCTTCAACGCTGTTACTAAAGCAACCAGCAGCGTCGTCGCGCTACTCTGGCGCAGATAAGCAGTTCGCCAAGCTATTTCTAAACAATTCCTCCGGGCATGTGTGCGGTGTGTACGATCGCCTCTGTCACAAGGATATATCGAACTATGTGTTTCATTCATCATCCAATACCCTAACAAGACAGACATGTAATCCATGTTCGGTAGGTGCCACAAACGGCAATCTACCAAGGGCAAGTTTTTAATACAAACATTGCCATACGACTCATAAACACAATGTATACATTTCACCACACTCAAAAGGTAAGGCCTAAGGCTGCAATGAAATATATCTACTAGTGGTTAAAGCTGGTTGGTAGGGCTTTGTAAAGTGCTTGAACTACCGTGAATGACCTGTACACGCTTGTTCTTCTCATGGAGTGGAGAAGTTTGGGCTGCTCTTAACGAGGTCTTGAGGCCCGATGAGGGTGAAGCGAGCTGATCATGGAGCAGCTCCGGAATGCAAGTGCGGGGGAAGCCGGAGGTCCCCGAGAAAACCCGCCGACCAGCGGCATCATCCTACGCGATTCCCGTCTGCGGATGTCCGGGAGAGACCCGGCTTCTTTTCGTGTTGCCGTCGCCCGCCTGAACCGCTAAACCGAAATAATTAAGAGTACTCAACACACACAGAAACTCTGTACTTGTTCTCGGCGGCGGACTGTGAATGTCTTGTCAACCTCCTGCTGATGTCACGGTCAAGGACAGCGACGATAAAGTATCTATCGGTTTCTCTCTCCCACACTACTTCTCACACTCAGATCATGTTGCTCTCGCATTTTATACACATTTCGTTGCTCTCTTGTAATGTATGCAGTGCCTTCGTGTTAATCGTTTTCCACGCAAATTCCAGTGACCACGGAGAGAAATTGTCAAGATTGTAACATTACCCGTAATGAATCAAACTCCAGAAATATCGAAACTAATTTGTAGAAAAATTGTCTAATATGCCCGCAAATAACTATTTCGATTACTAATTAAAATAATTAAATCATAAAATTCAAATTAATATTTTAATTTAACCATTTATTGAAACATTTTATATTCATTGTCCAATAACTGACCTACCCGTTGTTACCCTAATATTATATTAATTGAAACTTTTTTTTTTGGGTTGGTGAGGCTGGAAAAGGGGGGAGGAATGTCAGTGGGGGCCAGAGTCCATCTTTGCTGAGACATTATTTTATGTTGGGTACTAACGGTTGTTCCTGTCAAAATTTGGTCCGGATCCGTCAAACATCATCCCAGTGTCGTGAATGAGAGATGCAAGACCCCGCTGTTGATGATTCGCGCCCAGTGGGGGCCCGGGGATAATTTCGGCACACACAGGGTGTCCGTGCCAAATTTGTTCCAGGTCCATTGAACGGTGTAGAATTGTGTAGAGAAAAACGTAATATGCTTACGCACTAGAGCGTGGAGCGGATTCTCCCCTCCTTTACCATCCACCACAAATTCCGACCTCGACCTCCGCTAATCCTACCCACAGGAGCCACTGGGATGAGGAATGAGTAGGAAGCAGTACTTCCAAAATATTCACACTAAACCAGAAAGAGGACATTTGACACCAATTAGCTTTCCCAGGTTGGTGGAGTGTATCTACAAATGACAAAGACAAAATTGTAATTTCTAATATAATCGTGGCAATAAATCTTCCTTTATTTTGCTTTAAAAAATTCCTTTAAGTTTAGTTTACAAAAAGAGTGAAAACGTATTTCATTTAATAACATTAGTAAAATTTATCTGGCCGAAAAATCAACTGAAAATAACATTACAAAAGACTTGCAGATATAATTTTCAATTTTCATTTCAACGGGCGCTAGACGAGAAGCTCCCCGAGAAACGATGAATTTGAAATTCTTGATCCTCCTCCTTCTCCCTTCAATCATACACACATACAAACAAGTTCGCAACATGCGTCCAAGAGCCGAGGACGCAGTGTGCATCCTCACGTGACCTCCAAGGGTGCAGGTAGTGCTCACTGGTGTAAAGACACCCCATCCATACGACAGATCAGAAACCGAGGACACTCTCCTCGCTTGACCCCTGGAGAAGTCTGTAGTGCTTCACTACTAGACCACACACACAGATCAGGACAGAGCCGGGGGCATTCTCCCGACCAAGGCACCTTGCGATGCTGGCACTGCTCGCCTGATCACTTGCTCTCATAAACCTCGGAGTCAACAACACCAATCATCCTATGCAGACTACCGTTCTGCAGTTTGATTGTTATCCCTGGGACGCCTTGACACTACTTCTTTCCCGCAAAGTATCATCTCTCAGAACGTGACCACAAGTCCCTTCCTTGACAGGAGCGCACGAGTACGTTTCCCACGGTGACTTTTCACAGCCTTATCTTTCCGAAGCAAACTCCCCGTCGCACGTCTGAGTCCAAACTCTGTTTCGAAAAGTTTAAGTTCCCATTCTCCTCTGAAAACGTTTAGTGCCGACTTCTCTCGGAGAAGTTAAGGAGTCTCACTCAACCGTAACTTGGAAGTGTCTCGCGCTTGGCGTCCATCGTATACTGCGAAGTGCTGTCTCGGGGAAGTTTCAATGTCCGCCAACGGCCTAGTCTGTCTGTCCACCGCCGGCCGTGTCACGAGATCGCCCAGCTGTATATACACTGTCTGAGTCCCCCTTCCCCTCTTCTACCCAAGAGTCTATATCCGCAGGTCAAGGAGCGTCGAGAACGATCTACATAGTATTATAGTATATTCACAGTTTCTTCACACTTTTTTAATCAAACCTTTGAAAAATCACCTCATGTATGACGTCTCTGCTTTTTTACTAAATATGACATGAATCAGAAGCTTTTTATACTCGTGTTGGCATAAAACTGCAGATTTTTTCGTTCAACTAGAATTTTCAATTTTATTTGTATTTTGCCTATAATCTGTAATATTTTATTCACAATTAATATGAATAAAACAGTGAGAAAATAGACGTGTTATTAATAAATCGTAATAAATAGTAATCATGCAAAATATTGATACACTGAGTGCACACTAATTATGTGTGTCGTCCCTTTGGTGTAATTTTCTAGGCTCAGTTAAAATCTGTCTGCGCGAAGCGGAAGAACAGCCTTGAAGTAGAACTGCAGCAGGACTTCAAGACAGTTGGAAGTAACCGTGAATAGACTAAACAGCATATTCGGTCATCGTTATCAAATCACAAACAGTTACAAAGAGGACGTAGCCAACTATCACTCAGATATAAATTCACAAGGATATTTCGTGACGCGCAAGACACAACGGTTAAGCTGTTTCAGAATGCAACCTGCGAAACAGTAGCGTTTCGCAGAGTAGAAGCTCTTCCAGGCGACTTGCATCTTGTAGCGAATCTTCAGCCAGCAGCACAAGGACCAGAAGTAATCTCGCTCCTCGTAAGCCTGCACACTAGCTGTGAAGGCAAAAAAAAACACATTACGAATTTAAAGTAATAAATATTACGCCTTAAAACATTTGCGAAATCTGAATTTTGGGGACAGGCGGAAAAACGGTACACAATGACGAGAAAACTCCATCACAAGCGTCCACGTGTGTGTATACATACACATGCATTCAAATATATATATATATATATACACACATCGTTTGTAAAAAAAATGCAACGCCAAGAAGGATACATGTGATTGAAATGAACCGTTTACCACAGATTAGGTATATGACCATTCACAATTGATTAGTATTACAAAACTGTACATGATCTCTGTCCTTGAGATCAGTTTGGTGTAAAGCGCCCCCACCAACCTCCCATGCTGCAATCAGAGCTTCTAAACGTCGTGGCATGGAATCAAAGAAGACCTGGATATTTCCCTGGGGAATCACCCTCCACACGGTTTGTATGCGAGTTGACAAAGCATCAACAGTGGTTGCTGGAGAACCGTGACGAACCAGTCGCCGACCAACCATATCCCAGACATGATAGATAGGCGACATGTCAAGCGAACGTGCAGGCCAGGGAAGCAGTGGTACCCGTCGTTAATTGAATAAGGCTTGCACATACATACCTCGCCACATGTGGTCGGGCATTGTCCTCCTGAAATATGTAATGTGGAGTTGCCTGAAGGAGGGACAGTACCTCGGGCTCTAAAACCTTCCTGATGTAGCGGTTGCTGTTCAGATTGCCCTCAGTACGTAGGAGTTGGGTTCGCATGTTGTATCCAATGGCGCCTCACTTGACACTTTGCGTTTGTCCACTATGCCGCTCCACAATGCAGGCTGCCAGACTGCGGTCACCACGGTAGCGTCTAACATGTATGCGCTGTCGCCGAGTTCGGAATGATTGGCCCGTACTTTTTTGGAAGAATACGACAGAACGGTGACAGTACCTATTGCTCGTTACATACAGATGTTGCACAACTTCCTACAGCCAAAACTCAACGAAGTAGGGAATTCCATTGTGTGGTTCCAACAGGATGGTGTCACTGCACACACAGCAAAGGCATCGATGAACCTCCTAAGAGAAATGTTCCCAGGGCATCTGATCTCCTTACGAGGTGACATTCCGTGGCCAGCCCGTTCCCCAGATCTCGCACTGTATGATTTCTTTCCCTGGGGATACCTGAAGCCGCGAATCTACCGACGTAAGCCATCCATCAATAAATCGCGGCAATTCCACCAGACATGGCCAGGACAGTAATGCGGAACTTCAGGGAGAGACTTCAGAACTGCATAGAAAAGGACGGTCGGCATTTGGAGTAAATCGTTTTCAAAGCTACGTGATGGTAAATGTGTATGTGTCTGTGAAGCAAATGGCCAGCACAGCTCGTCCAAACTGTGAAATAACTTTCTGAATATCTTCTAGCGTTGCTTTGTTATTCACATTACAAATGCGAGAGTTATTTCTGCCACATCCTGCATAAGCAGGTGCGTTTTTTGACAAATCAACAGCATTTAAGTGCGTGACAGTAAATAAAAATATAAAGAAAAATCGTAATGCAAGTAACATTTTCTTAACGACTATCTCGAGAATATAAAGAATAAGGATTTTGTCGTATATTTCCTGTAAAAATGAGTCACGCCTATTGAAGTCTATCAAAAAGGATAATGTTGAGAACATCAGAGTTGTGCAGTTACGTGGTAAAATAATTTAGATAAATAAAAATTATTTTATTTTAAGTTAATACTGAATAAGATACGTATATAACGTATTGTAGAGAATTTTTGTTTCATATTTTCAATTAACGTGTTGGTTTTTTTGCCGTTCCAGTACCATTGTGATTGGTTTTCATCACAGGAGCCGGACATATTTTGCTCTGCGCAGTCCAGTGTTTGGACAAAAGAAACGTGTACAACGGATGTGTGCTCTTTGAGAAGAACATGTCCGCTTCGCGTGCGCAGGATAAAACCTCGACTCTCAGGGGAGTTTTAACAGCGAGTATAAGGACGCTCGTCGTTATTTCTCTTTGCCCCATTTTTTTGCTTTAATTAGATATCATTTCTCGCGGGAATCGAGTTCCCGCCTCGCACTTCGGTTAGAAGCTGCGTCGCCAAAGAACGTTCACGTGTGTTTACTGGACCAGCCTTCTGTGAAGTGGATCGTTGTGTTGACTCCGTTCGCGCACCTCGCTATTCGATATTCGAACATTATGCATCGATGTCTCGATAACGTTGCCCGTAGGGTAAAAACAATTCGCGACCAGTTCGTTTACCACGTGCGGTAGATCACTAACCCGCGAGGAACAGCCCAGAAGTGCCGAAGAGTTACATGTACAACTGCACCGATAGGACTCCCGCCCACCTTTTATTGTCTGCGCTTCGTCGCGCAGTAACGCATTATCCAGGGACTTTGAGGTTTATCTTAGGGCCAGTGACTTTTCGCGTAAAAAAATCGGAGCACACAGTAGACTTCAATACTATGTACACACCTGAGCTGTTGTTATACCTCCATTGGCTGCTGGTGCCGTGTCCGTATTTGACCAAGCCACTCGGGACTAGGTAACTTCGACACTGAACCTTCGTGATTCGTGCGCAAGCGGTTAACACGGGTCAGGACACTTTTTAGCCAATCAAAGAAGCTGGACGACGCTACAGTGCTTTGGACTGTATCTTGCCTCCAATTCTTTTCGCGAAATATCCCTGTCCCTAGGCAAACCTATTCGTAACGCGTTTACTTTCCTAAAGATATTTACGGTCCCTCTTGTAATGGCGCATTAATTAAGTGATGATGCCTATGGCTGTGATTATTTTACATATGGCGGGAAAATACAAGATGAGAAAAGCAGATAGTGAGCAGGGCTATCTTAAGTTTACAGTTAACTGTAAACGGTCTACACATCATGATGTTAGTAGCAAATGTAAATATTCACATGTGTAATATAGGTAACCAGCTGGAGGTGAGAGCAGTGTTTTCGAAAGTGTTGAGTGAACCGTTGAGTCTGTACGGCTGCCGTGGGTAAAGGCCCTTTCACACGATCAAAGTTCACTTCTAATTGTCTTCATATTTATTTAACTAAATGTCTTAAATGCTATGTGACGTCACTCGGACGTCATAAGCGGGGGCCATTTTGTCTTTCAAGCCATTGGCAGACTCAACTGCCTTCAAAGATTTTCGTTTGTAACATGTTATAAATTGTATTTAATCCAATTTTTCAAGTAGCACTCCAGATAATTAAAACAGTTTAAATATGATGTATTTTTCTTCTATTAAAGTAATTTATAAGCATTTGAGTTAAAAAAAATAGTTCCATGTATTTATTTCATGTAAAGCAAATATATCGTCTTAGGAAAAATACACCTTTTTTCATTTTTACAAATTATTTTCGCATGATGCATGGTTTTTAGAGGTTTAAAAAAAATACTAGAAATAGTCATTCATTTTTTTGACTGGAAGATTTGCAGAAAAATGTTAGGTTGCCACTTTAATATTTATTGAATATAGCTGCTTCTGTGAAAAGCCTTTCGAAAATTTGATGTAATAATACAATTTCTATTGAATTCAATCCATTGAAGTGCATGTGAACACTTTCTGTATTAAATAAGTTGTTTTCAATTGGTTGAATTCAATGAAATACTTGATCGTGTAAAATGGCCTTGGGAGTATGAAGGGGGAACGTGTGTGTGTGTGTTCCTGCAGGGTGTTCAAGAAGTCTGCGCCCAACAACAAGCTGACGCTGTACCTGGCAAGCCGCGACCTCGTCATCTCCGACAACAAGATAGACAAGCTACAGGGTGTGCTACTCGTCGACCCAGACTACCTGCAGGACCGCACGGTGAGTGCCACACAGCTAATAGGACTTTGGTAATAGGGTTTTCATTCCGACTGACAGGCAGTTCTCCTGAAGGCGTTACGTCACAGGAGTTCGACCTGAGAGGTGTTCGCGCCCTTCACATCGTTCACGTTTCACATTAGGTAAAATCATGGCCGGTGCTGTACAAGGTCAGAAGCTATAGTACGTGTCGCTCTTAGTTTGTATTAAAGAGTACGTAGCAGGCTCTGCTGTCAAATCACTACTGATTATCAACACTTGAGAAGTTACGATTTGATTAAGGACGAGTACATTAATTCCAAAATATGAGAGAGAAATTGTCCCATTGTTAGGGGCAGTGATATTTCGCGAAAAAATTTTGAGACAAGATACAGTCCAAAGCACTGTATGGTCGTCCAGCTTCTTTGATTGGCTAAAAAATGTTCTGACCCGTGTTAACCGTTTGCGCACGAATTACGAAGGTTCAGTGTCGGAGTTACTTAGTCCCGAGTGGCTTGGTCAAAGACGGACACGGCACCAGCAGCCAATTGAGGTATAACCGCATTTGAGGTGTGTATATAGTATTGAAGTCTACTATGTGCTCCGATTTTTACGCGAAAAGTCACTGGCCCTACCCATTGTATAGTAGTGTATAAATATAAAATAGTTCGAATTGCTACCTACTGCAATCTAAGAAAGACGCACTGTAGCGCCAATACGGACAACGGTTACTGCTTGTACCATGTACCAACAGAAACTCTTCTCGCGGGTTCGGAGGTACTCGCCACCCCAAAAATATCATACTTTGCCACACAAACGAAAAATGTATGGTTAACTATCAGGCATGGCCTAGAATACATTCAGCAGGCTTTCAGCCTCCAGAAATTTGAGCTAAAATTTTATTAGCTGGAGAGCACGCGGTCAAACAGGTATTTAACATTACAGGTAATTAACCTACCAGGCATTTAGCCGAATTTGTGGTTATTTTTCGTATGCGCGGGGAGTAATAACTGACGAACTTCCAAAGGCGATAATTTCTGACTGCTTCGTCTTTCCTCGAGTAAAATTGTATGATTGCATTTCTCTTCGGCTAAATACGACGACCTTTTCCGTACTCTGCATGACCCCGAGTGCTTCTTGTTAAAGTCACATTCACGTTGTTTAATATATTATCTAGTTCCTAATGTAGATCAATTTTTACACATTTTAGAAGTTCACACTCACACTTCTCTTCTCTGAGTTATAGAAAGTTCTTCGAAATCCCTCTATGGAATTGTCGGGGGGTTACAAGGCTGTAGTATTAACCTCGACAAGCTGCGAATTTGCGTGTCAAAGTTAATTCCAGAGCAGTTCTTGTGGCAGGATGTCGGGTGCGCATGGCCCTGCTGGAAGTCACGCCTGAACTACCAAATGACAGAGGTGCTTAAGAGGGGGATGTCCGTAGCTT